>CAJHQP010008985.1:0-24370 GCA_905132765.1 Moricandia arvensis
AGTGAATTAAGTTTGTCTTCCGATTTGGAGGTGGATTGACCTCAAACAAAACACAATACTTACGATCTTTCGATTTGGTTTTAGTTATAAGTAAACTGCCAAGGGACGATTCATCTCCAAGTAGTGTTAGGTGATCTGTATCAGAGATTTTAGGAAGAGCAGAGAGATATCGATATGCCAGATTCAACAAACAAAGCAATGTGGAGCGTTATTAATCAGGGATGGAAGAATTCAAAGTCGGTTAGTGTCTGAAAGTCTGCGTGTAGCATACTCGCGCAAGTGTTATTATTAAAACCTGCTACATAACAAGAACTAAAAGCAGTTTAACTGTGTGGTTAATAAAGAACGATAGTGACTACCTACAAGAAATTTTGAAAAGTTAGAGAAATTCTCAAAACTTAGATAGAGGTAGATGTGGATTTTGTGTTATATCTTCTAATGGTCAATAAGATGTTTATGTCAGCTAGAATATGTATGGCTTAAGGTTCTGTCCACTTTAAGAAGAATTCAGCATCCTCAACAAACATAAGAGTGCAATGAAGGGAGAATGAGACGAAGCTGTATAAATCCAGATCCAATATGCATGATTCATATGGACTAGGTGACGTAAAGAACTCTGATCTATATTGTAGGTCTCTCTCTGAAGCTAATTCTTACGGAGTCAGGTTTGATGAGATGCACCTTCAGCACTAGAGATGTGGAAGGTCTTGGGAAGTCTGAATTCAGACAAAACATTACCTAATCGTCGATTAACTTATAGTGTAAGCAGAGATATGAGGTTTATATAGAATTTTGGATTTGAAAACAAAGTCTATGAGCCGATGAACAATATATCCAGGAACATGTCTTCTGAACAGACCTCATTATGGTACTATTCGTAAGATATGCTCCTCGGTATTTATGATCGAGTGTACTTGGGGACAGGCTTATACAGATACTAACTTATGCTCCAATAAGATGACATTATGGATGTTTTACTCTAGTTGATTGCTCTACTTGAATATTACGCGCTATGAATTTCGGCGATGGAAAAGAAGCACCAAGATAAAGAACAGCCGCGCGGCATACTGTCAAAGTCTGCGTTATCTTCTAAGGAAGTTGAGGTTGCAAGAGAACAGGAGCCTTCTTTCGAACAAGTCCTAACATATGAACTCGAGTGAAGCTCACTATTTTCCTGTCTATAGAGTGCTCTAGGACCAGGCAGGTGTAGAAGAATGAGATCGTCAAACCTGGGGAGGAGATCAATGAAAAGGAAAGGTCTAGAGATCACGCATGTCTCAGAATCTCCAAAGTTGTCTCAACAAAAATGTGGACGGTGTGGCAAAGAAGGACAGCACGATAAAAACAGTGGTACGTGAGACGAAAAACCGCACCCAAAAACAGCAAAATATGCGCATAAATATAGAAGAAAAAGATGGAAGGAAGGTAAACGCCATGATTAGTTCGTAGCAAGAGTCTCAGGCCAAGACATAAGTGACGCACCCACTTAGGAAATTTGAGGAGATCGATTGGCTACATAGTGCCCTCTACGGGATAGGTACAAATTCCATCTTCCACTCTACGATTTACCAAGATGTCCTTATTTGATCTAAAAGACATAGAAGGGGGAAAGGTTAAGATGGGCAACAATACTATCAGTGAGATCAAAGGAATAGGAAAAATCAGGATCATGAATAATGATGGATCAAGCGTAATCCTAACTGATGTTCGTTACATGCCAACAATGGGAAGGAATCTTATTTCTTATGGTTCTTTGGAGAAGATGGGATGCAGGTACGAAGGCAAGGACTTCAAGGTGCAGTTTACAAAGGAGACCAGAAGGTTATTTCTTGGAAAATACTGCGATGGCTTGTATTACTTACAAGGGACAATATTGGACTATGAAGCTGCTGTAGCAAGACCTGATATAGATCTTACTAAGAGGTGGCACTCTAGACTCGGACATATGAGTCAAAAAAGTATGAATATTTTGGTAAAGAAAGGAAACTTAGCTGCGAAAGATGTGAAGACACTGGAGTTCTGCGAGAATTGCGTTTTGGGCAAGGCACATAAGCTAAGCTTTCCAAAAGGCAAGCACACGTCTAAAGAAGTTTTAGAATACATACATTCAGATTTATGGGGTTCACCTTCGGTGGTTGAAAGTCTTGGAGGATGCTACTACTTTGTTACCTTCATTGACGACTTTTCTAGGAAAGTGTGGATCTATTTCCTAAAGTCAAAAGATGAAGTATTTAAGAACTTCAAAGAGTGGAAAGCAAGCGTGGAGACTGAGACTGGAAAGAAGGTTAAGTGTCTTAGGACGGATAACGGATTAGAATTCTGCAATACACAGATGGATACTTTGTCTATGGAAGCTGGGATTAAAAGACACAGAACATGCGTCTATACTCCGCAGCAAAACGGAGTATCTGAACGCATGAACCGGACGATTATGGAGAAGGTGAGATGTATGTTAACAGAGGCTGGATTAGAACAAAAATTCTGGGCTGAAGCAGCCTCTACAGCTGTCTATTTAATCAACAGATCTCCAAGTACAGCTATTAACTTCGAGTTACTAGAAGAGGTGTTGGTCTGGAATTAAGACAAATTTAAATCATCTAAGGAAATTTGGATGCACAACCTATGTTCACGTGACTCAAGCCAAGACCAGTCCAAGAGCAATGAAAGGTGTTTCATGGGATATCCTAAAGGGACTAAAGGTTATCGAGTTTGGTTACCAGAAGAGTCACGGTGTACAATCAGCAGGAACATGATTTTTAATGAAGAAGAGATGTTTAAGGACATCAAAGAAACCAGTGAAAAGCAGAAGAAGGTTAAGAAGGTCACATTCAATCCGGAGCTGATTCAAGGTCCTACAAACACAGGTTCAGACACTGAAACAGAGGACACAGTTCAAGGTGGAGTTTCTCCAGCATCTGAAAATTTAGAGTCTACGTCCTCGAGCTCAGAAAGTGAAGAAGAAACCGTGGAAGCTGAACAGGAAAATCTGGATAACTATATTCTTGCCAGAGACAGAATCAGGAGAGACATTAAGAAACCTTCAAGGTTTGATGATTCAGATTGTGTAGCTTATGCTTTAGCTGCAGCAGAAGAAATTAATAGGGAGGAACCAAAATCCTATTTAGAGGCAAGAAGAAGTAAAAACTGGGAGCTATGGAACGGAGGAATGCAAGAAGAAATGGACTCATTAGAGAAAAATTAGACTTGGAAACTAGTAAAGAAACCAGAGAATAAGAAAATTATTGGCAGCAAATGGGTCTTCAAGCTGAAAGAAGTCATTCATGGAGTTGAAAAGCCTAGATACAAAGCTAGGTTAGTAGCGAAAGGGTTTTCACAAGTCGAAGGAATTGATTACACAGAGGTGTTTGCACCAGTAGTAAAACACGTGTCAATCAGAATTATGATGTCACTTGTTGCAAATTATGATTTTGATTTGGAACAATTAGATGTGAAAATTGCTTTCTTATACGGAACATTGGACGAAGAGATCTATATGGCACAACCAGAGGGATTCGTTGAGAAAGGAAAAGAAGATCAAGTTTGTCTCCTGTTAAAATCACTTTATGGATTAAAACAATCACCAAGACAATGGAACAGAAGATTTGACAGTCTTATGAAGAAACAAGGTTTCTATAGAAGCTCTTACGATCCTTGTGTCTACATGAAGGTTCAGATTTATCTCAAATGGTTTATCTCTTAATCTATGTTGATGATATGTTAATCGCATCAAAGGATTCTAAGGAAATTCAAAGAATCAAGGATAGCTTGAAGAGAGAATTCGAGATGAAGGACCTTGGAGCAGCTTCAAGAATACTTGGTATGGATATCATTAGAGACAGGAAGAAAGGTACTCTAAGACTATCACAGGGGAAGTATTTACAGAAGGTGCTGGAAACCTTTAACATGGCCGAGAGCAAAGCTGTGGTTACTCCTATCGGACCACAATTCAAGCTTAAAGGTTTAACACAAGAAGAAGAAGTCGAAGAAGCTGGATTCATGAATGAAATACCATACGCATCAGCTGTTGGAAGCCTGATGTACGCAATGGTGGGTTATAGACCGGATCTATGTTTTGCGGTTGGATTAGTCAGCCGTTTCATGGGTAAACCAGGGAGACAACACTGGGAAACTGTTAAATGGGTGCTAAGATATATTAAGGGAGCTCTAGATTCAGACTTAATATTTACTAAAGGAGACAGGTTTATGGTACAAGGGTTCAGCGATGCAGACTATGCAACCGACTTGGATAGAAGAAGATCGGTTACAGGATATGTTTTTCAAGTCGGAGGCAATACAATAAGCTGGAGATCTGGCCTACAGAATATTGTAGCTCTATCAACGACAGAATCGGAGTATATGGCTTTAGCCGAAGCTTTTAAAGAAGCATTGTGGTTAAAGGGGTTTGTCAGTGAGTTGGGGTTTAAGCAAGATGATGTGAGAGTATTTTCAGATTCTCAAAGTGCTATACATTTATGAGGGACGTAATTGAAGCTGGTGATGTTACGGTTCATAAAATTCACACATCTATCAATCCTGCAGACTTCCTAACTAAATGTGTACCTGGAAAGAAGTTCGAGACATGCTTGGAGATCCTCAAGGTTCTGCCTTAGAAAGTCTCGTGTGGCTGCAGGTGATAAGGCTGTCGACTTGTTTACCTCGCGGAAAGGCCACAAAGAAAGGTATCAGTTTCAGGAAAAGTAAACTGATGGTTCGACAGAAAGTAATAAAGCTTGGAAAAGATGAATTCGAAAATTACCGTTTGAAATTGGTGCTTGTAGACAGGGATTGTCTATACGGAGAACCTGCAAAATTATTCAAGGAATACTAGTCAGGGAATCATTTATGCAGAAGACTAAGCTTCAACAGAAGCTGGAGAATCACCAAATTAAAAAAAAAAAAGGAAGGGAGAGAATCAGAAGCCTTACCAAAGACGTGTTGTTGTGGCCTGAAATAATCTACAACAAAGCTGTAAACACAAGGTTATTAGTTTACAGGATTAAGCTCTTAAAGGTATTCATAGTGAAGATCTATTGGTTACTTACGAGGAGACAGCAATGGTAAAGTGACGTCAAACATCATGTGCTGGAAATTCAACAAGAAAATATGAATCATTCACTACAACACTTAAAGGAAGCAGCTTAAAGCACGTATATACAAGAAGTCAAAGGAAAAGGAGATACCTTTTGGAAGTTTTGACTTGTCTGGTTCGGTATCATAGATGTCGTGAGGTGTTCAAGAAGCTATTTGTCACCGGAGAATCACGAAGTCAATGGTCTTGACGGATTCGTCAAAAGAACAAGCTGGAAAATGAAATCAAAGGTTAGGGTTTTGTTCAAACGTCTAAAGAAAACGGACGAGGAAGAGGAAATAGAACCTGAGATGGCGGTAGCTGAAGCGGCGGAGCTGAAGCAGTAAAAACAAGCGACGGTGTATCAGGATCTTGTCTGGTTCACGAAGGATTGAAGAGAGGAAGTGTTCGGGAAGAGAAGAGACGCGAGAATCAGAGAGAGCATGCATCTCCGGTGAAGGAACGACATCGACAACAAACGGTGGAAGGAGAAGATGAAGCGGTGAGCTCGTCGGTGCCTTGGGGTTTCTTTTCGCAGAGAGAGAGAAATGGTGAAGCGGAGAAGTCGAGGAAAAGAGTCAAGGTGGAGAATGTGAGACTTGTGTGACTCTTTGGGCCTCAAGTGGGCCTCTCCGTTGGACCTGAAAAAGAACAAAGATGATTTGGATAAATCCCAGCTAGCCCAAAAGGAGGAATGAGATTACTTGTAGTATAAGGAATATATTCTCCTATTCCAACATGGAATACTACGAATAATCATGTATAAATATAGGAGTACTTTCTCTTAGCTAGATACAGAAACAATATCTCTTAAGCATAGAACACGCTAGAGAGCAAAGCTTGTAATCTTTTCAATCATAGTGAATTAAGTTTGTCTCCGATTGGAGGTGGACTTGCCAAACAATCTTACGTCTTTGATTCGTTTAGTTACAAGAACTGCCAAGGTCGATTCTCTACAAGTGGTATCAGAGCCTGGTTAACCTAGATCCAAGGAACAGAGAGATTCGAAAGCAAGATTCAACAAACAAGCAAGGAGGATTCTTATCTGGCGTGAAGAAGAAGACTCAGCTCGTTGGTGTTGAAGTTTGACGGTTACGGCGTGTTATTATAACCTGCAAAACAAGAAACAAGCGTTTACGGGTTAATAAAGAAGATGGAAGCTACTGCAAGGAAATTTGAAGTAGAGAAATTCGATGGGAAGGGTGATTTTGGTCTCTGGAAGTATAAGATGTTATGCCAGCTAGAACACTAATTTGTTTAATGGTGACGGAGAACACTAACCGGTTTAATGGTGAAAGTTCAAATGCAAAAATTAATTTGTAAATAATAGTATAGATGTAAGTTAACTATTTTATTGTATTTTGGATACATATTTATAGATTGAGATTGGATTTAGTAAAAAAATTCTTTTCGATTTTGAATTTTCCAATTTTTTGGATATCAATTTGGGTTTAAATTCGGTTTAAATAAAACCTATAATACAAAATACTATAAAGCAAGATCCATTCGATATTTATATTGAATTTGCATCAATTCGAATTTAATTTTATCAAATTAAGTTTTGGATCCCTAGACATTATTTACCAATTGACTTGATTAGATGTCATCACCACAATCAATCTAACAAAAAAAATGATGACATGACTCACTTAAATGATGACATGGATCCTACTAAATTATGACATGATTTAACATAAATATTACACAAATTCAATTAAAGAAATTTAAATATACAATATTAACTACATAATTATTAACATAACTAAAAATATAAATAAAAATTTTAAATATGAAGTGGAATTAATATTATACTTACACTTTGAACAAGTTTATAAAAAAGCAACTAAATTTATTTTTATTATTTATATATTTTAGTGTTTATAATAAAAATTATCCAAACATGGAAAATATTTCATTCTTAAATTTATATTCCATAATTATAATGTTATATATACTATAACTAAAACAAGTGTTCTATACTTTAGCATTTATAGTGTTCTGAATTTTGCAATCAATTTTCTACAAAATTATATGTGCTTCAAATTTCCAAAACTTAATTTATCTTAACAAAAATATATTTTAAAATATATATATTGCTTTTAAAAAGTTTGTAACCATATTCTTCTAAAATTAAAATATTATAGTTAAAAGTTTCTTATATGATATAAAGATTATAGTAACATGGATAATTCATTTTACATATTTTGACAAGTTCTTAAAATATTTTAATAATCTAAAATTACTTTATATTAACGATACACACTGTGTAAATATTTATAATTGTTTTAATTAATTGTAAATTACAAAACAAAGATAATAGTAATAATATATATATATATATATATATTTAAAATTATATTTAAATATATTACTCAATGTAAACATAAGGTAATCAATCTTCTAAGTTACTAAATCTATTGAAATTTAGTTTTGAATTAAATTTAAATTTAAAGTTTTATTTCTGTATATGATGCATGAAAACACTTAGTTCCGTTTATTTGCCCAGTCCTTCAAAACAATATGATTTTCTTATATACATTGTCTGAAAGGAAGTCATTGGAGTAAAGATACTTCTCCAGTTATATAGCCGTCAAATATCATTAAAACATCTTCCTTCGACGCTATATTTTATAGTAAGTGTTCCATCTGCACATACATGCATAATCATTTTTAAAATATTAATTATTTTATAAATAATTATTAGTACACTATTATAATCTTTAAAGCTATGATAAATTATTCTTTATGTTCTTAACACTTTTATTTAAATAATAATATACTTTTGGTTTATTTGATAATAATCTAACTTTTAACGTAAGAGTTCGAATGCGAAAAATCAATTCGCAAATAATAGTATGGACTAGATGATTTTCCACGATACCGTAGGATAATAATATTTTTTAAATAAATTTTTCATTATATATTATGTAACATAATAATACTTTAGATAAGTTTTAAAAATGTTTTGTTAGATCATAAGCAGTAAGTAACTTTTGAATATATTTTGTATATATTTTCGACCAAAAAAACTTTTGTATATATTTGAAATTCACAATAAAATTAAAAATATCAACAAAAAGTAATAGATTATTTTTAGAAAAAGACAATTATAGAGAACTTTCAACATTTAGTTATTTATAAAACTAAACACAAGTGATCAGATCTTGTTTTAGTTTAAACTCGATAATTTATATAAAAATCTTTTATCTATCATTTTCTATCAAAAAGGTGATTCATTATTTTGAAAATTATTTTATTTATTTTAAAATAGTTTCCATGAAAACTATTTTTTCAAAATTTTGATTTAGAAACTCATTTATTTGTACGACAAAAATATATAATTTATCTGATTAGTCAATAGTTTAAGAATACTTTTTTTTTTTGTTAAAAGATAGTTTAAGAATATTGTTAAAGTTTATGACATTATATAAATTATCTTTATATACATATCTCATTATATGAAAAATAAAAACTAAAGAGATAAATTATCATAAATGGGTGTAGGTGGAAGTGATTGTTTATGTCAGATTCAAAAAATAGTAATTTTAAGAAGATTATATGATAAAATGTTAAATTACAAGGATATATAATTTATAATTCAAGGTAATAGACAATATTAGTTATTTATGCATAGTTGTGTACACAATTTAATCAAAAAGAAATAATTTATTTTGTATTACGAATAATATTTTAATTAAATATATTTTCATATCTATGTGAATAATAAAAAATATAAATATAACTACACTTTTTGTATTCTAAAATAATGTGAAACATTGTCATGTTTGCAGTCATATCTTTTTAAGTTTTTTTTTTTTTGCTAAACTGTGAATATCATAAAAATGAAAGTTTTAAGGTTACAACAGCCTAGTTAGTGATACCTTGGCAAAAAAGAATAAAAACAAGGTAAGCACAAGAAAATTTGGATTAAAAAGAACAAGTCATTTAATCCAAAGTTGCATAAGAAGAAAGAATTTTCTCCTACGTCTTCTCGCAGTAATGGTGTTGCGGATGTCTCTGTCGATGCTGCTAAATGTAGTCTGCATAGGCGTGAATCCTGTGAGATGAACTGCTGAGTTTCGTTGTCTCCAAACGTTGTATAGAAGTGATTGAGTCGCTAGCTTCTTTAGAATGGAAGGTGCTGATGCAGAGGAGAGTCGTAACCAGGACAAGAGTTCTTCCCAAGTGAGTAAGGCCGCATGGTGTGGATCAAGTCGCTCGAAGATCAACCTCCATAGAGCTGTGCTATAGTTGCAGGTGAGGAACAAATGGTCTCGAGATTCGTCTTGATTGTTGCAGATACAACAAGTTTTTTGTAAGTTTAAACCCCAAAAAGCAAGCCTCACTTTTGTTGGAAGTCGGTTGAGATTTGCTAGCCACATATTGAAAGCTTGTCTTGGAATAGCTCCACTGAACCACACTGAATTAGCCCATACCTTTCTCTGGGCTCTTGGTCTTAGCGCCTCCCAAGTCTTTGAAGAAGAGAAACCTTTGCAGTCTTTAGAATCAACAACCCAGTGGAAGGTGTCCGAATTTGTCTGTTGTAGCGGCAGACTGGCAATCGTTAAATGAATATGAAGTGCAAGAGCGTTGTCTGATCTTGGTTGAGGAAGCCTCCAAACTGTCTCATTTGTGGCGTCCTTTACTGAAGCTGAGAGAGGCATTCTGATATCTCTGGGACCCGAGTCTCCGAGGAACTTAATAAGCTGTTCAAACGGTGTCCAATTGTCGAACCAGAACCTTGCAACAAGTCCGTCATTGACTCTGCATTTGAGGAACTGTTTTACCAGAGGCCTGAGAGAGAGAATCGAGTTCCATGATGCAGAGTCAGTGCTCTTGCTCTCAAGCACCCAGAAGCTTGTGTTTTGGAGATGGTGATGCTTATGCCACTGCACCCATAGAGAGTTGGTGCCAGAGAACAGAAGCCAAATAAATCTCAGGCACAACACCTTATTCCAGTCACTGAATCTTCGCAAGCCTAAGCCACCCTCCATTTTTGGTAACTGTTTTCCAAGCCACTTTTGCTGTTGTTCTCTTGTCAATATTTCCAGTCCATAAGAATTTTGAGCATAAGGATTCTATCTTCTTTAAACAACCCTTCGGTAACAGAAAAGTAGTCATCCAAAAATTCACCGTTCCATTTATAACCAATGACAGAAGTTGTAATCTACCAGCATAACTAAGCATTTTTACAGCCCACAACCTGAAAGTACCAGCTAGCTTATGCAGAAGAGGGTCATATTCTGAAACTCTAAGATTCCTATGCACTAAAGGTAGACCGAGATATCGAATCGGGAGCTTACCAATAGGGTATTCATACCTTGTCACCTCGACAGCTTCGTGATCGTTCACTCCAGCCACAAATAGTTCTGATTTGTCTTTGTTGACATGGAGTCCAGACCAACCTGCAAAATCTTCAAGGGTTTCTGTGATAGCGTGTAGGGAAGCTGAACCTCCGTCAAAGAAAATCATCACATCATCCGCAAACATTAAATGAGAGATGTTGATATCTGCAGCCTTAGGATGATATGTAATATAACCAGTGTCGAATCTCGAGCTTAAGAGACGGGAAAAGACTTCCATTGCTAGGACAAATAGGTATGGTGATAGTGGATCTCCCTGTCGCAATCCCTTTGAGCTCTTAAAATACCCTCCAGAAACACCATTGACCGTGACAGAGAATGTAGGAGTTGTGATACATTCGAAGATCCAGCTGATAAAGATTTCTGGAAATTGAATGGCTCTAAGAGTAGATAATATAAAGTCTCACCTGATAGAGTCAAAAGCTTTTCTCAAATCTACCTTGAGCATACCTCTCCTGGAGATATTCCTTCTATTGTAACCATGAATAATTTCTGTTGCGAGGAGGACATTTTCAGACAGTAGTCTTCCTTTGATAAATGCAGACTGCGAAGGTGAGATGACATGATAGAGTATCTCTTGAACACGGTTTGATAGCAGTCTGGAAATCACTTTATATAAGGTATTTACACATGAGATTGGTCGGAAATCTTTTTTCTTGTCCGCATTTGATGTCTTGGGAATAAGTATCAGAGAGGTGGAGTTCCATTGCTTGAGCAGTCTACCTGATCTGAAAAATTCCAGAATTGCTTATGTTGCGTCAACACCAACAATACTCCAAGCCCCAGTAAAAAATTCAGCTGAATATCCGTCAGGACCGCTTGTTTTGTTTGTTGGTAAAGCAAAGAAAACGTCCCTGATCTCCTGTCTGGTGAATTCCCTGATTATACCACTTTGTTGGTCTTCTGAGCATCGATACGACATTAGTAAAGAGAGATCTTGCGGGTCTAGGAGCGAAGGCTTCTGTTCTGCTCCCATCAGGTCTGCGAAGTAATCGATGCAGAGATTCTGAACCGCTAGCTGACCTTCAACTCTTCTGTCTTGGTCATCTAATAAGTAGTGAATATGGTTTGATGACCTTCTTGTTGCTATTAGCCTGTGGAAGTACGCTGAGTTACATTCTCCTCCTTGGATCGAGTTTATGTGAGATCTCTGAAAAAGAAAGCGCTCTTCCGCTTTAGATAAAGTGAGCCATTTTTCCAATGCCGTTCTTTCCATTATCACAGTAGCTTCAGTTGGCATTAGGAGAAGGTTTTGTTGAGCTGCTAGTAGCTTGGTGTGAGATTCTTCAACACGCCTTTCCAAATTGGAGAAGTTATCTCTACTGAACGTCCTAATACCGGATTTTAGCAGTTTAAGCTTCTTGGCAATAGTGAACATCGCTGAGCCTGAGACGTTTACAGAGTACCATAGTTCGGTGAGATATTCCAGAAATTTCTCATTATGGAGAAGAAAATTATAGAAACGGAATGGTCTTTTCTCTCGAACCGAAGATGGTTTCAAAAGCACACATCAGACCGCATGGTCTGAGAAGTCTGGTTCTCCGAAGACAGCAATAGAATCTGGGACGATGGACAGCCAGTCATCATTTACCAGAACTCTGTCCAGCTTCTTGGCTATCAGGTTTCATTTGCTTTTATTTGTCCAAGTAAAATTTGGACCTTTATAAGTCAAGTCAGCAAGATCAGCTTCATGAAGAGTTTCCCTGAAAAATCTTGTTTGAGCGTCGATATTGAGAGATGATGGTCTAGAGTGTTCCTCCGGGTGAAGTGTTTGGTTGAAATCTCCTAGAACAATCCATGGTTTGTTTATGATTCTCATATCTTCACTTAAGCTGATAAGCTCTTTCCAAAGATCCAGCCTCTGCTCATCATCATTTGAAGCATAGATAATGGTGATAATATAGGTAGAAGGTTGGTTGGGAAGCCGTACCTCTGAAGTAATCGCTTGTAGTGATTTCTGTAGCACGGTAACAGTAACAGAAGGGTGCCAGACCACCCAAATCTTTCCAATATCTGAGAAATTGTAGTTCTCAGTAAAATTCCAGCCCGGTAAAATACCATTGATGACCTTCTGGGACTTGGGCTGCTTCACATGGGTTTCTATAATACCTCCGAAAAGTGGTTTATTTAGCTTCCACCATTTTCTATATCCGCTGCGGTGACTATATACGTTGAACTCGCGTACGTTCCAGCAAAAAAGATCTATATACATCGAAAAATAGTGGTTTGAGGGAATTACCCCTCGGTTTTTCTTTTTACTCCTTCTGGATAGGACTCTGGTGAAGTTTACATGGTCATCATGATAGCCATCTGACTCAGCTGAATATGTATCAGACGAGTCATGCTCTAAGCCATATGACTTATCATCGTCTGTTCTCTCATTTAACTTGACGCCTTCGTTTAAGTTCAAACTTTTTTCAGCAGATATAAGCCCACTACTGTCTCCTATTAATAACTACTTTGATGCAGGAGGTGTATCACTTGGAGCATGAGTAGGCAAAGGGTTTTTGAGAACCTTCCATTGTTGTGTTGGAGGGTCGGACTTGTGTCTCCTTGAAGGTTTGCGTTTTCCTCCGTCTTCTTGAGCCTAGTGCACTTTTCAGCTAAGTGGGTTGTAGAGGTGCAGATGGAGCATGTAACCGGAGCACGTTTACATCGCTTGTTGGTGTGACCAATCTCATGGTAGTGCTTGCAAATCGGAGACATCCAGGGACTTGACACAAGAACTCTTGCAATATCCCCAGAATCAGATCGCACATTTACTGCTTCAAGTAGAGGTTTTCTCGGGTCGATTATGGTAAAAACCTTAGCCACATCCAGAACTGTCTTATTTGCTGTATTTGGGTGGAGGAATTTCGGTTCCCCCAACCAGACCTTCAATGCGTTCCAGTCCGTCTTCATTGAAGAATTGAAATGGAACGTTTCGCAGCTCTAGCCAAAATTGGAGCAGAGGAGAATTCGTGCTTTGTCGGAATGACACAGGGTTCCCATTTGTCGACGAACATTGTCTGGCCTTCAATCTGCCACATACGTTGTTTTATAACACGGTTTCTGGTGGAAGCATTTGGAATGCGAAAGAGAAACGCGAAGCCATCCATTTTTGACTGTGATATCTCTATAGTTCTTGCTCCAAATTCCATTCACGATCTTATAGATAGTACCCTGAGAGGGAGGGTCGTGATAGAATTGCCCGAGAACGAAGCAGTCCCAAGACTTCCTGTGCTTCTCAATAACAGAGTTGGGGATGTCAATACAAGCTTCACCGGATGGCAGAGTGTATGGACTGCCTTTTCTATGTAGTTTCTTCCCCATCCCTTTAGCCATATCACACCAGGAGTCTGTCTGTTGGGGGGTACTTGACTCGCAGTTTCCTCTACCGTTTGAGCTTGGAGAGGAGACTCGGTTTTAGTTGATTTTTTTTTCAGTTCTGGCACAGTCGTGTTTACAACCTTCACAGTAGTGAAATTTGTTGGGCTTGACGGCTCTGGCACAGTTGTTTCCACAACCTTCACAGGGGCGAGATTTGTTGGGTTTGACGGCTCTGGCGCAGTTGTTTTCACAACCTTCACAGGGGCGAGATTTGTTGGGTTTGACGGCTCTAGCGCAGTTGTTGTCACAACCTTAACAGAGGCAAAGGACTTTGATTTTGAGACCAAAATTTGTTGAGGGTGAAATTCCGTCAACATGAGAGTCTTGAGAAGCAGAATCGAGATGGGCTTCATCATCCATGTTTGTCGGTGATAAATTAATTGAAGGAGACATGGGATCTGTGGTTCGATTCGCTGCTGACTTAATCGGAGAACATGGCCTCTTCTTCTTCTTTTTTGCAGGAGATTTTTTTGGAGATTTTTTCTTCCCCATGAGGAGGGGAGGGCCTGTATGGGGTGGTTTAGGTGGATGCCGACGTCTTGAGTGACGCCGGAGGACGACGGAGAAGGCGGTCAGCATGATGGCGCTTTAGAGAACGACGTAAACTCTTGTAATCTCTTTAGTTGTAGATTTGTCGTCAAGTACATTTGGTCTACACATCTTTTTAAGTTTTTTTTTTTTTTAACAACTTAATTTTATTTATTATAATGTTAAAAAGTAATACAAATACATACACAATACATATGAAAATAAAATAACAATTAGAAGACAACAATAGATCAAGTGAAAACTTCCACGAGACGTTTCTTCTTCAAAGGTCTTTACTAATAGAGTGTCAACTCTAATAATTTCCTTGCGAGATTTAAATTTTCTTCGCATTATTGATACCAATTTCTTTTGTTGTATTAAATTGAGCTTATCCCAGATTGGTGCTATATATATTTTCCGGTATAAAACCCAATATACTGATTCAACCGTGAAAACTAAAATCTGAGATAACCAATTTTTAACGATTGTAAGAATATCGCCATACAACAAAGAAAAGACATCTTTCATTCTGAACTGTTGTTGATTCCACAGTGTTTTCCATGGTTTCAACAATAGATCAGATTTATCCTTACTTTGATACCAAATATATTGTACCAAAATATAGGATTTAAAAGATTTGTCACCTGTCCTTGAAGTTATTCTTCCACTCCTGGACTTCGCATATATCCTTTTCATCAAGTCTTGTAATCTTCCTGGATCCCAAACTCTCCGGCCAATGCACCATTGAACACGAATAGAAAATAACAAACGGACATCGCAATGGAATTTATCCACCACGGAGATGAAAAATAGCGGAATGGAACTCCTGTAGAAATTCTCCACCCCGATATTGTGATAGAATTCTAGAAACATGATAAGTACGTGATGAACCGGGCGTGATGTTGATGATGTTTCAACCGAACTGAAATTGTGAATCGTCACCATCATCAAGACATGATCCTTCACATGCTTGGTTAGAAGAAAAATAAATATAAAGATACCATAGATGCGTTTGTGTATAAGGGCCATTATCATGGCCATTGACAACATCACGATCATCTTAGGGATTCAAGGAACAGATGAGCATCACTGGCAACACTTTCGATGCCTTAATCACAGCAAAAGTTTGATCAATTGAAAAGGGAAGACAATCGCATATTTGATCGCCCACTAACTTCCCTTAACCGCTCTTTTGACGCTTTGTTATATCACCCAAACGCAGATTTTTACACATCTTTTTAAGTTAAGTGGCTTATATTTGGTATTATTAATACAATTATTCTTATATTTAAGTTTGAATTTAAATATATGTCATTTAAAGTTAAATAATGTTACAATTACATATGATTTATGTCATATTTTTGATTAGCCATTTTATCATTTTTTTGTTAGAGCGACACCTAGACAATGAATTTAAATAATGACTAGGGGACTAGATGATCGATAGAGAGATAGATGCCTAGCGGAACGGTGTCGTTTTCGGGAGGTACTCTCCGGTCAATAATAGCCGTCAGATTATCATAAATAATCTTCCTTCCCCTCGCTGCTCTCGAAGTTTCTGTCTCTCTCACTCGCAAGGTTCTTGGAATCTTCAGAACGATGCCAAGGTATAGGGTTCGAGATCTCTATTGATTACATAGTTTCGATATTAGGGTTTTGATTGCTTGTTTATGGTGATTTTTCGCAGGTATTACTGTGATTATTGCGATACTTACCTCACCCACGATTCCGTAAGTCTAAACCTTCCTTCCTTTTTAATCGCCCATCGATCTCCGGCGGTATTAGTTAGGTTTCCGGTTTTAGATTCCTTTTAAAAGCAGTAGGGTTATTCACTTGGTACATTGGTTCGCTTCTTGCATTTGACTTGGCTCAACTACTTAGTGAAGATTATTGTTACTAGTAATCAAGCTTATGAATGTATGGTAAATTTTTTAATGGCTTGGCCCAGTTACTTGGTACAAATGATTGATTCTAGGACTCAGCTTATGATATTATTGTGTTTTTTTTTTTTTTTGAAATGGCGATTAAAAGCTAAAGTTTATTTTTATTTTTCAGCCATCTGTGAGGAAGCAGCACAATGCTGGTTACAAACACAAGGTACCTAAGCGGTCCATATTGTTTTTTATATGTTGCTTGGTGTATGTAATTGAGTTTTTGATGATTTTCTTCAGGCGAATGTTAGAATATACTATCAGCAATTTGAGGAGCAACAAACCCAGAGTTTGATTGATCAGAGGATTAAAGAGCATCTTGGCCAAGCTGCAGCGTACAATCAGGTTGGTGGTGTGTTTAATCAGCATATGCTCGCTAGACCTCGCCTTCCTGTGATGCCTATGCCTATGGGGGATGCGACCTCCTGTCCTGCCTAGACCCATGATGCCTCCTGGTCAAGGTAGTTTCTGTTTCTAGAATTACAACTTGCCTGGTCTGCCTGAGTTACATACAGTAGAAAGGTTTTAGGAACTACATCTATATTGGTGGGTTGACAAGCATGTTCATGGTCCGAAACTAGGGCTAGATTGTAAACTGTTTGTACACATGAGATTTTCACATGTGTAAGACTCTTACGAAATAGGTTCCATTTGTTTAAATCATGTTGATGAAACATCGATTAGTATATTTCTTTTTGTTTTTTGAATGAAATCGATTAATATATTTCATACATAGATGTTTCAGTTCTGCTTTGCATTCAGTTAGTTTTGAATTGACATGTAACATTGTACTTTGCCAGGTTACATGCCTCCTCCGGGAGTACACAGATGATGGCACGGCCTGGTGCTCCTCTCCCTCCACCTCCACAAAAACGGTATGCTTAGGCCACCAGGAATGGCCCCAATACCAGGTCAAGGTGGCGGACCACCTCCCAATTATAATGGACTTCCTCTTCCTCCTCCTCCTCCTTATCATACAAATCCAGCTGCTGCTGCTCCACCAAGTGGTGGTGGCTTCAACAATCCGAACCCCGGTGCTGAATCTCCTGAAAGCAATGAGTAGAGTTTAGGTCTGGATGACTCGTTTTTCTCCTTCCAAAATTTCTCAGAGCCTTTTCTGGTCCAAATCTATGTGAAGAGGTTTAGAAGTAATGCATGTGACTCGCATAATTTTGTGTTACTAGATTCTTATTTCGTAGAATGATAAAGGGTCTCTTATAACAAACTGTCTATTTATGAAAAGTTGATAAAATGTCATCATCCATTGCTTGCCAACAACCAGTAGATTGGTAAGTGGACAGAGGTAGAGATGTGTTGCTGCCTAGTAAATTTCAGTACCATACACTACAAACTTTTAAAAGTGTTTTTTTGTTCCTTAGCGTAACTTCATATTGTTAAATTGGCAGAGGATACCTTGTTTAATGAAAGGGAGACATAAATATACATTGTCTTCCAAGAAAGAATCAACAGATTATCTGGGAAAGTTTTCCATCTGCTTCAGCAATTATCTCAATAATCTCCACTACCTAGTGAACGACTTCCTCTGTATTCTCACACATTCTGTTGTAGATTTTTGAACTTGGGTTTTCGGTGCCTTTCGGAGTTGTTAGTGTCGGACTATATCTTTCCTTGCTTTCGCCTCTTATATCGCGACCGCAATCATGATTTCTCTTGCGTATCCTGAGTGTTTTATCGAGTCTATGACTTAGTTTCTTAAGAAAAGACGTGACCGATATTTAGCTCGCCGAGCCTCTTTGTTCGTTTCCTTTCTTTTTGATTTCTCGTTTTGAGTTGGAAAAAGCTTTAAAAGGGAAAGAGCTGGGAGCCGAAGTGCTCCTTCGATTGGCTATTTTCTCGTACTTCTTCATTATCAGGATAGGGTGTTTTGGTTCGGCCAGACCGTTCCTTATTGATTACTGAAAGTGAGAGGATTGATTGTCCGTAGCGAGGAAAAGTACTGAATATCTGATCAGCGATATGGTTTCCCTTCACTGGACTACTTGCCCTTTGAATCGGGGTATGTGTTTTTTAGATATGGCTGGACTTCTGTGGAAGCTGCCTACGTATCCCCGAATGGGAATCAGGTCTATCGTAGCTTCGTTTTGATCGGGTAGAAGTGATTTAGGATTTCATCTACCCGATACCGAACAAAAGTGATTGAATAATCATTTGCTCGAGTAGAAGTGACCTGGGATGTCATCTACCCGGTTCCGAGCAAAAGTGATTGAATAATCATTTGCTCGTTTTGGTTTAGCTCGAGTAGAAGTGACCTGAGATGTCATCTACCCGGTTCCGAGCAAAGTGAGTTGAATAATCATTTGCTTGGTATTCTTATGAAACTTAATGTACAGTATTTGCAGAGATTAGACGCATTCCAGGATCTTTGGACTGGTTCCCCGAAGATGTTTCGAGCCTTGTAGGACTCCGGGCTTGATGACTTCGACTATTTTATAAGGCGCCGCTCCAGTTCGTACGAGTTTACCGCTTGCCACTCCACGCGTATTTTTGAATATTTTTCGAAGGACGAGGTCGTTTATTGCTAGTGGTCTGGCGTGGACCTTCTTGTATATAGTAACTGCCGGCCAGGTGTTGGTAGTTTTGGATTCTGAGCAGTGCCTGGTCGCGTCTCTGCTCGATGTTATCGAGGGCGTCGAGCAACATGTCGCGATTGACGTCTTCGTTGGTAGGCATTGTGTTGCTCGTCTTAGGCTGACTACATTAACTTCGGCAGGTGCCATTGCTTCCATACCATATGCCAGGGAGAAAGGAGTAAAGCCAGTAGCTCCTCGTGGGGTTGTGCGATGCGACCATAGGACTCCGTCAGACCAATGTCCTTTCTTAAGGTCAAGCCTCTTTCTTGATTCCGTCGATGATGATCTTATTCGTTGCCTCGGCCTGGCCGTTTCTTTGGGATAGCGCGGTGTTGACGTCGTTAAGTCGGATACTCCATCGCTCACAGAAACCGCAAAAGTTGTTCGATATAACTGCGAGCCATTATCGGTTATTATTTCGTAGCGGGAGGCCATGGCGACAAATGATGTATTTCCACACGAAGTTCTGCACTTCCTTCTCTGTTATCTGTACGAATGACTCTGCCTCTACCCATTTGTGAAGTAGTCGGTCATCACCGCAGTAAATAGCGACGTTGACGCGAACTCGGCAAAGGCCCAACTATATCCATTGCCCATCGCAAATGAACGGGTATGGCCGCGGCAGTTGTTCGGAGGAACTCTGTGGGACTATGTATGTTTGGTGTGTGTCGTTGACACTTGTCGCATCGCTCGAGCATGTGCTTCACAATCCTTTATTCATGGTTGGCCAATAATAGCCAAGACTTCTGACTTTAAGACTAGAGCTCGCCCTCCGGAGTGGTTCCCGGCGCCTCCTTCATGGACTTCAGCCATTACGAGGTAGGTCTCCTCGCCCGCGATGCAGGTAAGCAAAACTTTGTTCACCGTCCATCGGTAAAGAGAGTCGTTCATGAAGATGTATTTTTGTGCTTCGGGCTTTTAGTCGCCTGGCTTCCCATTTGTCGGACGGCAACATCCGTTGGTAAGATATCAAATAATGGGTAGTCGCCAATCCATCACGTCTCGCTCGTCGGGAATGGGTTGGTGTGTTTTCACCAGTGACGATAAGTACCTGACCCGTATTCTCCTCGTCTTCGATGGGGGTTGATATGCTAGGCCGATCGATATCGTGAATAGGAATAGTTGGCTGAACTTGATCTTTGAGCTGCTACCGAGCGCTGCTAGGGCGTCTGCACACACATTATCTCCCCGAGGTACCTGGTAAGAGCGAAATGTTCAAAGGCGCCTGTGAGTTTTTGAACGACCTTCAGATACGCATCCATTCTTTCGTTTTTCGCATCGTATTCTCCGTTGAACTGGTTGGCGACGAGTTGAGAATCGCAGTAAGCGTCGACTCGTTTTGCTCCGACTGCCGCAGCAAGCTGGAGTTCCGCAATGAGAGATTCATACTCTGCTTCGTTATTGGACGCCTTGAAGCCTAGACGGAAAGATTGCCAGATTAGCTCGCTAGTCGGCGACTGGAGCTGGACTCTAGCTCCCGAACCCTTGCTTGTAGATGAACCGTCTACGTGCAATATCCAGTTGCTGTTTAGGAGGATCAGGTCGTGTTCGAGCTCCGGCGTCAGCTCGATCAAGAAATCCGCGAGGACCTGTGACTTTAACGCCGTTCGACTTTTATAAGTTAATATCGTGTTCGTCAGCTTGACGGCCCATTTGGAGAGGCGACCTGATTGGTTTGTGTTTTGCATGATGGTCCGCAGGGGTGGTTGGTTAGGATGATAATCGAGTGTGATTGGAAATATGGACGAAGCTTCCTCGCTGCAGTGATTATTGCGAGGCCCATCTTTTCTAGCGTCGAGTAACGGGTCTCTGCGTCCGCCATTTCGTTTGCTGGTGTAGAAAATAGGTTTCTGCTCGCCTTTGTCCTCCTTTACTAACACACTGCTTACGGCGGTGTCGGAGATAGTGATGTGAAGGCAAAGGATGTCTCCTTCCTCCGGCTTTGATAGTATCGGTGGAGTCGTCAGGTAGGCTTTGAGTTGTCCGAATGCTTCTTCGCATTGCCTCGTCCCAAACGAATTTCTTGTTGCTGCGCAATAAGTCAAAGAAGGGGAGGCACTTGTCAGTCGATCTAGAAATAAACCTATTGAGATCCGCTATGCGACCAGTAAGTCACTGAACCTCCTTGCTATTCTTTGGGCTGGGTAGGTCGAGAATCGCAGCGATTTGTTTTGGATTGGCTTCGATCCCTCGTTGCGGTGACGATGTAACCGAGGAAATCCCCAGAGATTACTCCAAACGTACACTTAGCCGGATTTAGCTTCATTGCATATTCGTTCAGTGTCAAGAAGCACTGCTTTAAATGCTCGAGGTGGTCGTCGGCGCATATCGACTTGACGAGCATATCGTCGATATAGACTTCCATTGTGACCCCTAGTTGGTCGGCGAACATTTTGTTGACGAGCCTTTGATAGGTCGCACCGGCGTTTTTAAGTCGAATGGCATGACTTTGTAACAATATGTTCCGCGATCAGTGATGAAGGCTGTCTTTTCTCTGTCATCGGGATGCATCATGATTTGGTTGTATCCGGAGAAGGCGTCCATGAATCTTAGCAACTCATTTCCGCCTGTTGATTCGACCAAGCGATCAATATGGGGCAAGGGAAAACTGTCTTTCGGGCACGCCTTATTGAGATCAGTGAAATCTACACAGACCCTCCATTTGCCATTCTTCTTTCGCTTGACGACCGGGTTGGCGAGCCATTCGGGATAACGGACTTCGGTAATGGAGCCGGCAGCGAGCAGACGGTCGACCTCATCGTTTACAGCTTTGGCTCGCTCTGGACTGATTTTTCATCGCTTTTGACGCACAGGTTTGTAGGTCGGGTTGACATTGAGTTCCGTGGACAACAATAGCGGGGTCGATGCCTTTCATATCGGAAGTCGTCCAGGCGAATGTCGAGACGTTCTCTCTTAGAAACGATATGATGCGTGCTCTTGGGTCGCTGGCTAAGTGTGCACCTACGCGGATCATTTTGCTAGGATCTTCTGTATCGATGCTAACTTCCTCAATTTCTTCTTTGAGCGGATAAATTTTCTCAATCAGCTTCACCACCGTATTTATGTGAGGATTTCCTTTCTGACTTTTTGACTTCACTGACCAACAGGTCCCGGGCTGCTTGTTGGTCGCCGCATACCGTGGCAATGTGACCGTCGCGACCGCGGGAAACTTGATGCACTGATGGTAGGTGGAAGGGACGGCTTTCATAGAATGGATCCACGGCGTTCCAAAATTGTGTTGTATGGCGCGATGACGTCTATTATGGAGAACTTGACGTTTTTGGTGACACCGGTGGGAAAGACGCTAAGCCGGATCGTACCGAGTATAATCTCCGAAGATCCGTTGAAGCTGGTCAATGATTTAGTAGAGGGCTTGACTCTTCCGGGATCAATTCCCATCTTGTCGAGGGGTCTTCTGGAAGATCAAATTGACCGAACTGCGGTATCGATCAGTATTTTCGTAACTTCCCAGTCCTCGACTCCGAGCTCGACAAATAGAGGATCGTTATGCAGTGCGTGAACTTCGGCCGAGTTGGCAGCAGAGAAAGTGATATGTGGATCATTCTCCGGAGCAGCAGGCCAATGTCTCGCGGTAGAGGCTTTGCGGCGGAATTCCTTGACCGACCTAACCGAGTCGCCGCAGGGAGGGGATCTGCCCATAATGACGTTCAATATAAGTTCCTTTGATTGTTTGAGCTTGACTCGCAGATCGGTTGATGTTGTATTGTCCAAGGAGAGTTGTCGTTCGGAGCCCCGGGCATTGAGCTTCGCACGCAGATCGGGGGTCTTCGAATTCAACTTATCTCGTAAGTCGGTAACTTTATCTTTCAACTTTGCTTGGAGATCTATGGTATCGGAGTTTAACTTATCTTGCAAGTCGATAACAGCGTCCGGCTGGGTGTCACTGTCTCCGCGGACTGTGGTCGATCTGACAGATTTTGTACGCTCAAGTTTTTTCTCGCAGATCGGTGTCTCGAGGGCTAGTTTTGGGCCTTCCTTTTTAGGAAGTTGCGGAGGTCTCCGATTTGCGCTTCCTTGTCAGAGGACGGCGACAGTGAATAGCGAGGATTGTAAAAATCTTTCGGCGGGACTTAGGTTTGTCGTCGTCCAAAGATGAGCTATCTTTTCTGTCGAGAGACGTTTGCTTCGGCTTCTGGCTTTAGATCCGGGTCATGGCGGCTCGGAGCTTTCTTTTTTCTTATCTTTGCTCTTGCTCCAACTCTTGCTGCTTTTCGTTGGTTTGGGCCTCGGTGGTTCGATATTAGTTTTTCCGCTTGCGAACGCTGCGAGCAAGAGCTCGTGCAGCTGTTTGCAGTCCTTCGTATCGTGCCCCCTTATCTTGTGATATTCGTAATATTTACTTTCGTCGTACGCGGTAGGTTGAGTGCTGGATACGCCGGTGCACGAAGGAATGACCTTCCCATCGGAATCCCTTTCCCCAGACGTTCCATCCGGGCTCCCTGACCATAAGGTTGGTCGCTTGTGGTTCTTGTTCGGTCATAGCATACACAATGGTCTTCTTTTTGTCGTTTTATTGTACGGCATGTGCTGTCGTGGCTCCTGCGAGAGATCTGTTGGCTTAGATGCCTGTCTGTTTCGCCGTATTTTGTTTGGTGTAGTACGCCCGTTTATCCTCTTCCAGCATAATGAAGTTTTTCGATCGATGGAGGGCGCCTTGCAAGGAGATGGTAGGTGTGAATACAGATTTTTGCGGAATTTTGAGTTTATCCATAGCGTGTGTCGGAGAGCTTCGACCACGGTTTTATCTGTGACGTGCGACCTTTGACACCACCTGCTTGAAACGCTCCATGTAGTCTTTGAGGCTCTCGCGTTGACGACTGGGACATTTTCTAGAGATCCGAAATAGAGGCCCCGTCGCGGGTAAACATGACGCAATGTTTCAAAAACGTCGTGGAGAGGTCATGGAAATTATCGATGAACCTTCGGTCAGGCGAGAGAAACCACTGTGAGCGCTGGGCCGGAGAGATTTTTGACGAAACAGCTGGCAAGAGCCAGCGTCCTTTTCTTCATAGGAAAAGTGAGCCGCGGGCGAGGGCTATGTTGAAAGTCGTCATATGGTTAGTCGGTCGGATTCGCCTGTGTACGGTTGGATGCGGAGTTTGTGTCTGTCTGTCGGATTTTACATCAGTTATGTGTCGGAGCTGAACGGGTTACGCAAGGTAGCTTCAAGTACCCTTTCGATTTTCTGGAGCCGAGCTGGTGACGCGGTGGATCTTAGAGTGTATGTCTCTCAGCGAGCTTTGGAGCTGAGCTATCTGCCGGCTTGTTGTCGGATCTGAGCTTCCTGGGTTTTGCGGTCGCTCTGTCGTCGTTTGCTCCGTAGTGTCCGTACACTGCTCGGGTATTCCAGTCAGATGGTTGACGGAAAACAGCTGTCGCCGAACCGTCGGCGAGTTTACTGAGGTGCCAGGAACGGGAGTGAGGGCGGCTGTGAGGATGTCGAGATGCTCGTTAGTTGCTTTTTGCACCTCGTCCTGCTGGGTGAAGCGTGCGAGGATG
>CAJHQP010008986.1:0-24369 GCA_905132765.1 Moricandia arvensis
CCAAACCGTCTTGGGTTTATAACAGTCACTAAGGAAAATTAGGGTTTGCCTTCAACCTTAACATCTCACAAACGGCGCAACAGATCAGGAGGACATGAAAATAAAACAACAAGATTATACCATGATAAATTAAAGGGTTTAAGACAAATAGTACTTGCTGAACAAGTAACAAGGAGGAAGGTATACTTAATCGTACGCACGAAGCTTACGGTTGATAACGGTGGCTCCGTTTGTCTCTTCTCCACATCTCCACCTTTTGAGCCCACTTTGTAACTCCAATAGGAACAACAACAATGGCTTCCCATGACACAGGTTCCTGTTTCGGTGATTGGTGACTCGCAGCGATGGTGGACTAGAGACGTACGCTGCAACGCTCCTGCTTGGTCGCTCCTCTTCTAACGTACCGGAGATCGCATAGAGAGAAAGAAAATAAGAAGGAAGAATAAGAGAAGAAGTGGAGAGGAACAATGGTCTTTAAAAACATTATGTGTTTGCGGAAGGGGAATAATATTCTGAGGAGAAATGGATCAGTTTGAAGCATAATGCCAAGCTCATGGTAAAGTACTTGATATTAAAGTCCTTGAAATTCAAGTGACTAAAGATTATGACTCTTTGTCTCAACTCAAACGCATTCACTCCCACATAATATTTATCTTGACTGTCTTCTCTAATGTAACTGTTATCGACTTATTGTAAAACGGTTAACATGAAGTTTCACAGAAGAGTGAGGATTTAGAAGGAACTAAGTTCAAACACATGTTCATGACAATTGGAGGAACATCAAGGAATATGTCCTTCTGAGCTAGAGAGAAGGCTACATGAGCTCATGGAGACTAGATAAGAAGAAGATCTAAAAGAGATGCGGACTTCATTGAAAGACGGTAATAAAAAATTTCTAGGTTGAAAGACACCTTTAGGCCCCGTTTGTGTGTATATATTAAAGGTACATCCAGATGGTCAATCTAGATGTCTTATTCAGATGGTTTACCCGGTCCATCTAGATGTCTTATTCAGATGGTTCACCTGGTGTTGTCTGTTTATGTATTTCTTTTATGCATATGGATGAAACATCTCAATGTAACTATGTTTGTTTGCTTTTAATTTTTTGAACTTACATTTGTATCTAGATGCATTTGTTACTAAAATAAGAAAAAATAGACATGTCTTACGATTTTGGCGAAAAATATGTTTTATGGTTTCGACGGAAAAGTATATTTTGCGGTTTTGGCTGAGAATTTCATTTTTGTTGTTTTGACGTAAAATTACGTTTAAGGGTTTTGGCCAAAAACTGCATTTACGGTTTTAGCGAAAAAAATGTGTTTTCCGATTTTGGAGGAAAAATACATTTTAGTGGGAAAGTGTGTGTTTGGCAGAATAATGCGTTTTTGCGGTTTTGACGGAAAAGTTATTTTTACAATTTTAGCACAAAAGTCTTTAGAGTGAGTTTTCAAAATGTAATTGAATGATCCAACTGGATGTTGCATTTTAATACAATAAACGCATTTTTCATTTCAAAAATGCGTTTTGTAGTTTTTATGGGAAATTGTGTTTTTGTGATTTTGGCGGATAAGTATATTTTTGTGGTTTTGGCGGAAAAGTGTGTTTTCTGGTTTTGGCAGAAAATTACATTTTTATGGTTTGGTGGAAAAGTTCGTTTTTACGGTTTTGACGAAAATAATATAAGTTTTATTAAACTATGATACCAAAATAATATGCAGTTTCATGGTATTAAATTTAAAAAGATTATTTTTGTCATTTATCATTTTGGACATCGAGATGCAATATGAAAATTCACCCTCATTTGGGTAAGAATTTAGAGTGAGTTTTCAAAAATGTAATTGAATGATCCAACTGGATGTTGCATTTTAATACAATAAACGAACAATATATGTATATAGGCTATGAGTGTATACGGTCTAAATCAACTCCAACTATCAAAATCGTTGTTACACTCTCCCTAAGTAAGAAATCCTGTGTTACAAGTTTTATTAGAAAACAAAAGTGTTTGTAATCTTGCGAAGAAGCTTAATGATAATTAATAGATTTACCTTATATTTCTCAATTCGTTTCAATTTGCTATGAAGCAGCAATTCTAAAAGAAATTTATCGTTTTGGACAATGAAATATCATCATGAGATTAACGTTTGTAAATGAATTACAACTACATTTTACACATAAGCGACAAAATGTATAAATTACAGAACAATAATTAAACCAATAAAAGGCCGACAAAAAATAATAATAAACCAATAAAAGCAATATGATAATTTATTAACGATTTTTTTCCTTACGTCTCATCAAACAAAAATCATATAAGATAGAAGATAAAATATGAAGTGACTCTCATAAACTTTTTCTTTTTCAGTCATCAAACTCATAATCCAAAACTGTATATATCCATATCCAATAATTAATGCGTAATCAATATATTTTTAAAAATTAGTTTGCAAAACAAAAACTTCTAGAACATGCGTTGTCTATCAAATAATTCAAATCCCTTACTTCCAAAGTTTTTTAAAAAACAATTGACATAAAAAAATAAAGAGTATCAAGTGAAGCACACAAAAAATACAGAAATAACAAGAAAAAAATAAAAATATGTCACAAAATAAGCATTCTTATGAATTCAACCACTATAGTGCTTATGTGAATGTCCTTCACGTTCAGTAGTCAAACCTAGACAATCATCAAACCCATCTTTTTAAAAAAGCAAAAATATCTTTATCAATATATATATATATATATATATATATCGACAACGAGAATTAAGAACCGTTAACAAATAAGGACTAAATTCTAGGCCATAATAATAAATCTTAGAGTAAACATTTGTTGGAATTATTTTTTGAACATGATGAATAATATATTCATATGTCAAAAATAAGTTTTATTTGAATGAGAAATGGAGGTCCAATGTGTGTGATTTGAGAAATTTGTACAAAGTAACAAATTCATACATTGAATATTTGATTGGATTTGGGGTTTAGTCTTATAAACCAAATATATGTTGATCTTTTATATTGGTAAAATATAAAAAAGAAATACATTTTAAAGAATATTATTTGTTTGAATTGGTCAAACAATTATAATTCTATCTCTTTATTTCTTGGTCAAAATGTGGAATAAAATTCACATAATAATTGACAAGAATTGATGTCTCCATTAGTGCACCATGGAAGTTTCATTTCTTGGTTGAGAATGAACTTTGTGCTTCTCATTATTTTTCTATATAAAGGGCTTGTTAGCATTATAGAAAAATGTAGATTCAACAACAAAAGTTTATTCTCTCCCACTTAGAATAGTTATGCTAGTATTTTTTTTTATTTTGTGTCTGAGAGTACAACACAAAAATAGGTTCGTTAGCTTCTATTCTGAGTGATGCAGGAATAGTCGAAGTGTGGTTGTATCCTGGGATTCTGATTGCGCAAACACCGTCACATTGCGGGAAATTTAAGAATTAAGGAAAGAGTGTCTCGCCTCCACACGAAATCCTTCTTTGTTCATCATATTTTGGTATCAAGTATAGTGTATTTTATTTCTGTTTTTATCATTATATAAACAAATTATTCAGTTTGCCATATCGTAGAAATCATGGTCCTACAATCTTAATTCTTAAATTTTTTGTTATTATACTAACGAAAACTGATAATTTGTTTAGTGTTTTTTCTATCATGAAACAGGATCTCGAGAATTCATGGTGATGAAAAAAAAATTATGATCTTTTCAGATCGATCATTGCAGACATTTTTGAGTTTGATTCCTAAACAAAAATCATTATGATCTTTTGATGAAAAATATAATTTATCAAGCATGATCATCTTTCATTTCATTAAGCTAAATTACTTTAATTGCATTGTCCTTTGGTATAATCATTTTACAAATCATTAGATGATAACTTTTGGTCTCATGATTTGACTATTGTTAATTACTTACTATTAAGATTTGTTATTAGTCAAATATATGTGTTATTACTTTGACTAGATTTATTGGTTTCTTAAAACTCATGTTTTAATTTTATGGTTTATGTTTGCAGTTACATTTTATTTGTGAGAAACTAATTGACCATGTTGCAAATTTATTTATGGGTCAAATGTCGTTAATGCATTTATGAATTGGCACTAATATTTTTTTTTTCTGCAAGGTTATAAAAAAATGTTTTATAGCTGATGAAGATAACACCAGTAAACTGATCGGTGGAGTTTTTGGTATTAATCCAGTGGTGAATCGAGTTTAAGTATCATAAAAAAAATATTATAAACATTTCGATCTTATGATATCAAATGGAATACATGGGAATGAATTCGTGAGTCGACGCCCCAAATTAAGTTTGGGAGAGGTCAGCCACATATGAATCGTTTGCCATAGAAAATATAATGTTATTGATAATGATCAAAACATTCATATTTTGTCAATGCTTTAACGTGAGTCGTATAAAGATTGACTATGAGAAAAAAATGAGAAATCTCATATTAATATGACTGAAACTGACATGTATATTGTAGTTTCTAAAGTCAATATTGGTTGAAAATAACCAAAGAGAGTAGTGGTTTTGATGCCACAAATAATATCTTGTAATGATATGTATATTTGCTACAAAGCAAATAATATTTTTGAAAGAAATTAAAAAAAAAATATAAGTTGGATTATAAATCGACTTGAGAGAACTATGAAAATAGTTGTATATAAAATGTGAATTTCTAAGACTGAAAAAAAAAGTTGTAATACTTTTAAAGTTGCTTTTTGTTCATTTAAATCCAAAAGGGTTGTAGAACAATTTTTCTAAACTCTTAAGAGATGGTAAATACAAATATGCATATTTTGAGTTATCTTAAGAAATGTGGGGGAAAACTTTGCTTCCCATAAAGTCATTGCCAAGAGGCCACATGAATTAGTGATAATTATCACAATATAATTAAAAAAAACTAGTGCCATGCATTGAGTTTTGTATATAATGATTAATTGTATCTTGAAAAAGATGACAAAAATCATTAAACAATTGATCTCGACTAATCTCAAGAGATTATGTTTATTAGGATGACAACCTAAGATCCTTATATTAAAGGTGTGTCATGAGATCATATTGTTATATCATTAAGAGGAATGGGTTAAAGCCTGTGAATTAAGATGAGGTTTGGCGGTAACTCTACCTAAATGACTGGAGATCCCAAGAAATAGGTTCAAGGAGCCAACTAAGTCAAACTAAATCTGCCCAAAGCACTGTAAGACTTCGGTCTATACTCAGTTCCTAGGATGATTAAACAGTGCTACATGTAAGGAATAGAGGATAAGCATTTGCTTTTAATGATTTGTGTCCATAGTTTTGAGATATGAATGGAGTAGTACATGATACTCCTCTAAACAAAACTAATGGAAAATCACCTTGTGAGTGTGAAATGGGGCCGTTTCTAGGAGAATGAAGGAAATGCTATATTCTCCAAGTTCACTCATGATTAACCAGGACTGTTCACGGCCAAAATGAACACAACAGAGAACCTAGTTCTGTGAGAGAATGAAACTGTGTTATAGTTATTGTCTAGATTTACATCAAAGCCCGGGTGGTTCAAGACATCATGTTCACCATCTGGCCGAGTAAATCCGATAGCTATTAACAATGACTGGTTCAAGGCTGAAAAATGTTACCAACTCATCATGCAGTGGATTTTCGTTTGTACTCTCAAAAGTCCTTAGTTGAGTCTTTGTCGAGTCTTGTCTAGGAGGTCAAGTCTATTGAGTCGTCTAGTGTTTAGAGTCATTTCTATTCATGTGGGGATTGTTGGAACTATTTTTTGAACATGATGAATAATATATTCATATGTCAAAAATAAGTTTTATTTGAATGAGAAATGAAGGTCCAATGTGTGTGATTTGAGAAATTTGTACAAAGTAACAAATACATACATTGGATATTTGATTGGATTTGGGGTTTAATCTTATAAACCAAATATATGTTGATCTTTTATATTGGTAAAATATAAAAAAGAAATCCATTTTAAAGAATATTATTTGTTTGAATTGGTCAAACAATTATAATTCTACCTCTTTATTTCTTGGTCAAAATGTGGAATAAATTCACATAATAATTGACAAGAATTGATGTCTCCATTAGTGCACCATGGAAGTTTCATTTCTTGGTTGAAAATGAACTTTGTGCTTCTCATTATTTTTCTATATAAAGGCTTGTTAGTATTATAGAAAAATGTAAATTCAACAACAAAAGTTTATTCTCTCCCACTTAGGTTAGTTATGCTAGTATTTTTTTTTTGTGTCTGAGAGTACAACACAAAAATAGGTTCGTTAGCTTCTATTCTGAGTGATGCAGGAATAGTCGAAGTGTGGTTGTATCCTGGGATTCTGATTGCTCAAACACCGTCACACTGCGGGCAATTTAAGAATTAAGGAAAGAGTGTCTCGCCTCCACACGAAATCCTTCTTTGTTCATCATATTTTGGTATCAAGTATAGTGTATTTTATTTCTGTTTTTATCATTATATAAACAAATTATTCAATTTGTCATATCGTGGAAATCATGGTCCTACAGCATTTACATATATCACAGCAAAACAGAAAAAGAAACTAAGGATAAAAGATGTATTTCTGTTATGGGATTTTTACTCTAAGATGAAATATATTTAAACATTAGTCAAATAATAAAATTAAAGGTATATCTTTTTAATCACAAGCATCCGGGGATTCCTAAAGTATTTTTGATAAGTGTACAAAAACTATAGTAAGTATAAATTTTTGAAAATAGTATATATATATATATATATATATATATATATATATACTAGTTAAGAAATATACTATTTGTAAAATATTATATATGCTTATAGCAAATTTTAAAAACTACATATACATGAAAATATTTTGTAATAGTAAGCTGACTAGATTATCTCTAATAAGAATAACAAAAACATTAGCAATAAATTTAATATTATTTTAATTAAGAATAAACTAAATATTTTTAATTATTCATTCAGTTTTAAGATATTTTTCTATTGATCACTTACTCATCCTAAGAGAGTTTGAAATTAAAAAGTTATACTTGAAAGGATGCAAATAAACGAAAGCGGAATAATGTTATAAATCTCCTAAAAAATCATGCATGCATATCTTTTTGAGATACCATATTTGTGTACAACGACATCTTCTATAATTATGTTTTAGCATCTTTTTGCTTTTTTACTTGCTTCCCACCATGTTCTGTAAGTTCCTTTAACTTTCAATATAAAGCATATTGAGAGTTCTTCATAATATTGTGACAACATAGGATAAAAGAATTTGAGTAAGTCGTTTCTTGAGAATTAATAATTAGGTTTTTGAAAACCACGTTGAGTTAAAAGAAAGAGGTCATGTATAATAATTTAGGAATAACAACTTCATTTACCGAACAAGCAGATTATGTATTACCTTAGAGCAACCATTGAAACCAACCAGCTGCATACTAAACGTTTTCTTTCAAAATCAGATAAAGCATATACATCCATCTCAGCCATGATTCCAACATAAGAATGAAACAATGAAAATCTGTCTAAAATAGATTGATAATGTGTAAAAAAGATCCTTGCTAAAACCACTTTCAAAACCTTCCCATGTGTAACATTGTTATTACATGTAATTCAAAACTTTACACTAACAATTGTCTTCACGTTTTCCAAAATTTTTGTCTTCACCTCTTTTTTGCTCTTGCCCCGTCGACTCATAAGGCGTGCTCAAAATCACATCCCTAGGCTTGGACATTCGGGTCTTCGGGTTCGGGTTTGAGTCGGATCTTGTCGGATCCTAGTCCTTCGGGTTTTAGATATTTAGATCCACTAGGATAATTAGAATTTGTCGATTCGAATTCGGTTCGAGTTCGGTTCGGGTCATATCGGCTCCGAGTCGGTTCGGGTCTTAGATAGTTGGACCCAATAAGTTAGTTAGAATTTTCGGTTCGGAGTCGATTCGATCCGAGCCGGGTTCGGTTTGAGTCATGCTATGTTCTATCCAAAAATTACCCAAAAACACACAAAAAATCTAAAAATATTTAAAATTCTCAAAATATCTAAAATTTTACCTAAAATTGATCCGAATACATGAAAAAATGCCTAAAATTTATTTGATTACTTGAATTATATTTTTAAAAATCTAAAACTTTATATGCAACCCCAAACTATACCAATAAACTCAAACCCCAAACTTTAAAAGAATATTCTTAATACCAAAATATACTAAAAATATCCCTATATATTAGAAGTTTTGCGTATTTCGAGTACTCATCGGATCTCGGGTTCGGGTCAGGTCGGTTCCAAGACCCGTGGATCCTCCATAACAAGACCCAATAAAATAAATTGATATTACTCGTACCCGACCCAAACCAATTTTTTCGGATCGGTTCCGGTTTGGGTTTTCGAATCCAGGTAAAATGTCTAAGGCCTACCCATCATAAGGAGTAAATTGCAAATCATTTGGTCGTGTGAAGCAAGTTCTACATATTAGTATACCGGAGTTAACTTGAACTAAAGTTTATTATGATACAGATGGTTACTATCCCGCGCGTAGACCAACCAGTAGTTTATAAATAAAAATGCCAGTTAATTTAGTTTTTTTTTTAAATGATTGTTCTTTAAAGTTACATGTAAAAATAGTATCAATTTTTTAAAAAACTAGAATCCTTCGTAAATAAAAGAATAACAAATAACATTAATATTTTCCCCCATAAAAACATTAATATTTATTTACCTAATCCAAAATCCTTAGAATAATCTAATTATTGCCTTATTGGGTGTTGAGAAAAAAAAACTAATTATTGAATTAGGTACTAGGATTGGTGAATCACGCCACCTTTCACTATGGGCTATCTCAAACGCCTTCTCAGCCGTTTGATTTTTATTCCCCTTTCGTCCAAAATCAATATTCACTCTCTCAGCCGTCGGATAGCAAATTTCTTTTTTTTTAAGCCAGCTCTTTTAGCCTCGTGAATTTGGCGTTCATAGTAGACATGGGACGTATTATCCGAGATCCGGATTCGATCTGAGATCCGTCCTGGATCCGCTCTGAAAATAGGATATCCGGAGTACCCGGAACCGAATCCGGATAATAAAATTTAGGATCCGTCCAAACCGAATATGGATCCAGATATTTTAATTTTAGGTCCGGATATCCGGATTCGGATCCATGTTTTTAAAATATATTATTTTTCAATTTTATTAATAATTTTATTAATAATTTTATTTGATATATTAGTATTTTTATACATAAAATATTTTTTGTAGTATTATATTTAAATTTTACTAATATTATATGTTATATATATATATATTCATAAATTTTATATAAATATTTAATTTTTATTTTATTTTTATTTTTTAACTATTTTTACGGATCCGAATCCGGATATCCGCGGGTATCACAATATCTAGAAGGATATCCGAAATCCAAATACCCGGATCTGGATCCGGATACTAAAGTGACAGATCTGACGAATCTGAATCCGGATATCTTATCTTAAAATATCCCAAATCATATAGGCTTAAAATTGGTATGAGTAATTCATTATAGCACGTTTAGATACATTTAACATTATTATTAAAAGTCAATAGTTTCACACATAATATAGTTTAGACAAATGCTTATTGTAAAGATTAATTGGGAATCAAGTCTCTGCTTTTAATACTTGTCACAGACGTGTTTTACGAACTAACTCTTAGAAAGCATAAGCTGGGCCTAGATGGAACGTAATAACTGATTTCTTGTAAATGCGACCAGTTACCGAGTTGTCAAAAGATGACATCAACTTTCATGAACTCTAGTGTGTAATCTTAAGGCTCGATATCGCACCAATGATTTCGAAATAGAAAACTGATGAATGTAAACAAAATTGCAATAAAGATTAAAAAACTAATGAAATGCGGAGGAGTTCGATATAACCATGTAGAAAATATATGAAACCGATGAATCATCCTCACTTTCTTCTCGCCGACTCGCTGTCAACTTTCCAATTCTTGCTTTTAGAGGCTTTATATGATACTGATGGTGATGAGATGATGAGTTGAAGGTGATGAGTGTTGAAAGTGGGAGTTAAAATTATGGCGTGTGGGACACCTCACTCAACAAATACTATTAACGCACATAACGAATTTTTATAACCAAAACCAAAGGCCTCATAATACTCTGTTTGTTACTTTTCTACGACGGAGCTCCGGCCAAATTCCCTCGTGCCAGCCGGAGATGACCCGGAACACGTTGCTTTATCTCTTCTAATGCACACAATGTCTCTGGATCGAGCCCTCCCGCAAACTGAATAAACATTTGTAAAGATGAAACACCAAATGCACAGAGCAAATGCTTTTTTTATATATATGAAGTTCAGGATTACCTGGTGCGTTCTGTAAGCGAACCGAACTCCTTGGAGAAGCAACGCTTCTTGAGTAGACTCTCTATCCATGTTACGAGCTGATTCTAGCTCATTTGCAACTCTATTCATGTAGGTTTTAGCAAGCTTTATCGATGCTCTTTTGATCTATCAGAAGGGATCAGACCCATGTTAAGAGAGTACAAACAGAGTGTAACAGGTTATTTTACTTGAGGGGCAAAACAACAACATACCTTACTTATCATTCCCGAGTCAAGCATCCACTCGACTGGGATTTTAAAGTCCTGGTAAGATCGCATGGACGAGCCGCGTAGCCTGACTAGCCTTCTTACCCCCTGCTCAGACCTTACCATAACCATGATTTTAGTTTATTCATCATTTTGAGTAGTCTAGAGAAAGCTCAGTGAGTATCAAAGTTAGGGGACTTGTTTTACTTGTCTAATAAGTTGACCATTTTCTTCAGGGCAACACCATAGTGAATGCTCGGATCATCGGTGTAGGAAGAAAGCTCTTTCTCCAGTTTCTTTAGCTCGCGGTACTCAACTGCAGCCTCTTGCAGGGCATCGGCTTTCCTCTCAGGCCACTTGAAATGCTTAAGCACAGCTCGCTCATCAGCCTGTAATGCATTAGCCAAAGGGGAATCCATATGAGTAAGTGATTCACTATGGTCTGAAAAGACAGTGATGTAAAACAAGACAGTGACTTGGTTAGACCATTACCAGAGTTGCTAGTTCATTATCAAGCCAATCCACAAACTTGGTTACATCTTCCATATCCGAAAAACAAGTGGTCAAAACTTTCTGGATAAGATCATTGATAAAATCTCCTTTTGTCTCAATGTCAGCTTTTATCTGTGGTTTAAAATGAAGCTCATCACATGTTAAAAAGAAACATAGTCCATAAAGGAATAAAACTGGTTGCTTACAGCGATGAGATGCGCAGAACGGTTTTGAATTTCTCCAACTATACTATTGTGAGCACTGTTAACTTGAGACTTGTTTCCACTAACAGACGGGCGAAAGGTCTCTAGAGTTATCTTGCTTTTTCAGCAACTGAAACAGCTGTGAAACTGGAGGTGACTTCTGAGCACGAGCTGCTTTAGCAAGAGGCCTAGGTGGTGGTGGTGGTGGTGGAGGCGGTGGTGTTGGTGGTGCAATAGGTGATGAAGCTTCATCTCTTTTACTTGAACTGTTAGTAGCTGGAGATACCAGAAACTTTGGAAGCGGCGGTCTTGAAGGTGAAGGTAATGGTGGTGATGATCTTGATGACTCTACTACCACTACCTCCTTTTTAGCCTTGATTGCTCTAATTTGCTAGCGATTAATCTCTGTATATCTTTGAATCTTGTGTTCTGATGTTCTTTAATTGGCTGCATCAAGAAAACACTTGTGTGAGATTACTTCTAATGACATAGCAAAACAAGATCTTGATTGTGTTACACTAAGTTAATGCAATGGATACCTTGTCGTTAGAGGAAAGAGAAGAGATCTTAGCTTCAGCTGAAACAAGATCCTGACAAAGCTTCTTGTTCTTTAACTCAAGCTCTGCATTTGAGTTACGAGCTTCCTCTAGCTCTGTCCTCAAACTCAAAACCTGCGCTTGCAAATCCTTAATCAGTGACTCGTTCACTACAAGCTTCTCCTCCATTTTCTTCCTTTTCTCATCTTCCTCCTCCGCCGCCGCCGCCGCAGCAGCAGCCGTTGCTGCTTCATCGCTCTTCCGAGATATTTGCCGCCTCGGACAACCGAATTGCTCTACCACTGCCGGACGGTTTACAGACCGAGCTCTCTGAGGTGCCAGAACGGCTGTCTCATCGTCTCTAGAGTTTGCTCTCTTGAGGAGATATGATCTCCGGTTCTTAACCGGATCGTGACCGGAAGATTTCGGTTTACTGTTGTCGTCTTGCGCTCTAGTTCTAGAAATGACCGAGTAGTGTGAATTCGCGGCTCTCACGCGGGAAGGAGTGGTGGAAGTGGCGGAAGTGCGTGACATTAGTGATAATTTTCCGCCGTAGACGGCGGTTGCCGGCGAGAAGAGTCGTAGGCTTTGACTAGTGAAAGAACCAAAGAGACGACTTGCAAAGCTGTCTGAAAAAAGTAACAACAACTATAATATTAATCACACCAATCATTAATCACATAAATCTTTATGCGATCAATCATGGTTATTTAACTAACGACCGTTTATAACGATTAATCAAGCAACTAATGAATGAATGATCCGTCTGGAGGAAACAGTGGGCTTTGAGGCCCACCACTACTTTTGTAATAAGACAAAAAGATTTAGTGGTGGACCTATATTCTGTTTTTTTTTTTTCGTTGTTTCTTCATTTTCTTCTGAGATAACGTGTCATCAAAAATCTAACACACACAAAAAGCAGACAATGTCCGTGTGTCGATATAGTCGATGTAGCAATATAGGTGTATGCGTGTTACTACGAGCAAATAAAATCATCGTTCTATTTTTCTTTTTCAAACAAATATTTTGCTAATTTGTTTTTAATAAAATTTACAACAAGTAATTTTCTCAAATAACTATTTTAAAATTTTTATCACAAAATAATCATAAAACATATGACCAATATAAATTTTTTATTTTAAAATTTTTAATTTTAATTTTAAACTTAACCCCCCAAATCACACTTTATAACTCCAAACTTTAATTCTAGATTAATTAATTTTAGAGTTATAAGTGTATATTTTTACTTTTTAATAAAATATATTTTAATTATTTTCTTCTTAAAAATTATTTTCGTAACAATTTTTTTTAAAACTATCTTAGAGTATTTTTCATTGATAACTGTTTACATCTTCTATCTTAAGAGTATATGTTAAAAATCAAACCAGAGAAAAGGACCGGACCGGCCTATAATCTTTTGCTAATAATCCGAACTGACTTGATTGCTCGTAATAAAATTAGATACTTGTATCGTCTAACCATATACAAATGGACAACTCTAAAATGGTAGATTTCGAACCTTAAATACTTAATATTTTTTCAAATCTAATGTACTATTCGACCATGCTTGGGTAATTAATCCACCAATAATTTGTCTCATGTTGAAGTTGTAAATGGAACAAAGAGGCATTTGAGAGTATGATGGGACCACTATGTTTGGAATAAAAATTGTATGTTCTATTAACAATTAAACTGCATACATAATTACGTATAAAAGAGAAATAGAGTAAAGAAATAAAACATGTTTAGACGAAAAGGGAAGAGTATGTCCTAATCATACTCAAACTCAAAGCTGTTAGTGACCATTGGTTTACAAGTTAAGTTATTGACTTATTCTGTGGATTTAGGAGATTTTGATCATACTTTGTTCATAATTGTAGTGAAATGATTTTGTCCCTAAGGCAATTATTTGGCTATATATTTAGTTGCCTTGCTAGGTAAATCTACTTGCAACTATCTATGCTTTTATTGGACTCGCACGGGAAAAGGAAAAACAAAGCACGAAAAAGACTTTGTTTAGTAGGAAAATCATAACTGTGTATGATGAAAATTACATTTGATCGAATAAAGTATGATGTTATCCTCTTAAAAAAAAGTATGAGGTACCATTTGTCTAGTCAATTTTTTTCTCTTAAAATTAGCACTATAGATCTTATTTTGTTTGCTACTGTAACTTAAATAATATTTTTTTTCCTGAAAACAAAGCAGTTGTATTATTTAAATAGCTTAAAGAACAAGAAACTAAGATGCAGACTATCAAAGAAATTATATGATTAAAAACAAAATTATTGGTTTTTCTGCAGACATGCATAATAATTTGCATCAAATATATATATATAAAGAAACTAAAAACACCAATCCTTAACCCTAATTCTAGTCACATATGCATGTGTGTAGAAAGGTTATTAACAAATTAGAGCTTAGAATGTACCATGGGCCATGGTTATAGCAAAATATACATGTAAAAAGGTAAATCATATGAACCAGTGTACCATGCATAATTCTGAGAATAGCAAGGAAAATTGTAGGGCCTAAAAATTGGGGAACTACAAAAAAATTCAGTGCTTTGTGGATCAGGGTGCAAGAAAGGAAACATATGATTTGATAATCAATAAATACAATACAAAGTTTCTGTTCGTGCTTGGCATAATATTTGAGGTTGAGTGAAACAAAAGAGGTAAAGTATGGATCCAATTCAAAATTAAGTCACATATATCTTAACGAACATCACTTCTACATGGATTAATAACAAGCATGATCTTCATTCAAAAAAATAATAATAGGCATGATCGATGTTGTTAACTTTCAGAAAGGGAAAGAGATTATGGAGAAATCAAGAATCAAAAGATGTATATATATAGTACCTTGGAGATAAACTCTTGAAGGAGGAAGAAGAATATCGTCTTCAAAAAACCCTGTTTACATTTTCAAATTAGTGATGATGATGAGGGATGCGATGATTTTCCCAGAAAGCAAGAGACATGATGGAGAAATCAAGAATAAAAAAGATATATATTAGTACCTTGGAGAAAAAAAATCTTGAAAGAGGAAGTAGAATGTCTTCAAAAAACATTTTTACATTCTCATCAGTGATGATGATGAGCGTTGATATTTGCACGCAGCCTCTTTATTTATACATGCTTACGATGACATCATATTCATGAATCATGTGTATATATATTATACGTGTGTGCTTTATATCTCTATGCGAGAATGAATATGTATTTGTTTCTTATATATATGTAATTATTTATGCTCGACGATATGTAAGGTGTCTTGCAGTCTTGGAAACATCAAAAACTTGGAGGAACCGGATGAAAATATAATATAATTAAATAACCTCAAAGGCAAAAGGAAAATAAATATAGAGATCTGTTAGTACCTCGCAATCTTGTATATTGAATATTGATCAATCTTTAATTTTAGTTGACGGGCCGATTGTGACGAATTTTTTTTCACCAGCAGGTTTAAGCTGATTTTTAACTATTAGTCTCTTACTAATTAGTAGTTAGATTGAAATACATCGAAATCAATTAAATTCAAAATTTTACAAATGAGTAGTTTATCAGTTTGATCAAATTTTTTGGAACATAATCATGACTACACAGCTCAATTTATAGATGATATAGTTCAAATTTACTTCAAAAAAGTGAAAATGTATCATATTTAAATTAAATAATGTATACACAAACTAATGGTAGTAGTTATATCTCTGTAGTTGTTTTAATTTGTTTGATTAAGATGATATGCATCTCTCTTCAAGAGAAAATAATTATGTTAGGGATGTTTATGTAATTACATATCTGTTAATCTCTACTAATTAGTAGTTAGATTGAAATACATTGAAATCAATTAATTCAAAATATTTACAAATGAGTAGTTTATCAGTTTTTATCAAATTCTGAATATAGTATTCTTTATTTTTATATCAATCAATGGAACAAAATCATGATTACATAGCTCAATTTATAGATGATATAGTTTTAATTCACTTCAAAATAAAGTGAAAATGTATCATATATATATATATATATAAATATTAAATAATGTATAAACAAACTAATGGTAGTAATTATTTCTCTGTAGTTGCTTTTATTTGTTTAATTTAGATGATATGCATCTACCTTCAAGAGAAGATAATTATGTGAGGGATGTTATATATAATTTATACGTACTTAGATATTATAAATATGTAGTCTTTACAGAATATATATGCATCATGAACCTTAAAACACTACACAGAGAAAAGAAAAGAACCTTAAACGCTCAACATTAGAATCTACATTAATAACAATGCATATGCAGCCGTCGTTTTCATGATTGGAGTAAGAATCAAACAATAGTTAAATACGGACAAAGCAGGTGTACCCTTTTTGTATGCAAAGTAAAATGATAATAAAATACCACAGGATAATGAGATTCATAAAAAAGAATTCCAAATGAGAAAACTTGATTAGATGATGGGTCATGTTCGAGAAAAGGAAGAGTGTTTTTTTCGTATGCCTCTCAACTGAAGAAAACATTTCCAAAGTAACTTATTTCAATATTATAGATAAATATTTGAAGTCCAATTTATTTATACCTTTACGGTTGAAACAAAGATAGATGTCATTCCATTGTCATACAGTGGTCAAATCGTCAAGAAATAAGTTTGTTTATTGGTATGTTTCAAACATGAAAATGAATTAATGTCAGGTATATATTCTGCATAAGTATACATTGGTTTTCTTTGGTAATTACAACTCACTTTAGATATAAACATGTGTGTCTATATAAAGGCTATTTGCATTTCTAGAAGAGTCATCATAAGATTGGAATTTGTGATAATAATTTGTAATCGTGGTATATAGTTATCAAATTTTGGTTTTAATATTTATAAATTTTAAGTGAAAAATGTATTTAAATTGTTCTTTATATACGAAATACAAAGGCGAAGGAATATACTTTGTTTTTCAATGTTATATCCATATGTGTTTACTTATAGAGTGCAAGCATATAGTAGAACAATCAAAACGCTAGCACACGTATAAAGCAGCAAATTAACTAAAGACAAAAATGCGGAATACATGAGTGACGACACAAGGGGAATTACATGAGTGACGACGCAGGAGAAGCCAATATGTGCGGAGGAATGTCTCAATCATAAACCTAATTTTATTTTCTTTTATGTTCACATTGCATTAATCCTATTTTTTTTAATATATTTCACATTGTATATAAGGAACTATCCTAGGATAGCTATAAAAACATTTGTTACAAAAATAGTATTTAAAAAAATTATCAAATTTTTTTATTAAATAGTATAAATATACACTTATACCTGTAGGATTAAATAATCTCAGTCTTCAAGAACATAGAAGACTATTCTGTAATCCTCAATCGGCAACGACTAGTGGGCTTCCCACGACTGCTCACTCAGCCATGGGTCCTTTTTATGAGATGGACGGTGCATTAATTTTTGAACACTCAATTTTTTGTTTATTGACCATACACTCACCACATGACTTTTACTATGGTTTGGCCTCATTCGCACGATATCACGAATCACTTCCGGATATGTTCTCGTTCATTCCACTACTCCAGGTCAACCACACTTTACTTTGGATTTCTTTTGGTATGTTTTTGGTGTAATTTCTTTTGGTATGTTTAACCAAAAGGTAAGTGTTTTTTTTGGTTTCATACGTAGCCAAGTAAATTTACTAAGCCTTTTTCCTTTTACCACAAATTGGAATGTTATAATTCATCCCCTCTCATATAGTGTAACTCTTTTTATGCCTTAAGATCGTAACCCATGTTAGAATAAGCCCACATATGACCCCACACTCATCTGGTTTTGGAAATGATACCACTTGTAATGCCTAATTGCTAACGACTAATGGGCCTCTTATGCCAGCTCACTCGGCTTATGGGCCTCATTCCGTGCAATGGGTGATGCGTTAATTTTTCGGAGGCTCGAAAGACCTATTAACTGACCATACAATCACCATTGATTGTATCCATACTTTGGTCTCACTCGCATGATATCAAGAATCACTTTCGGTAGATCATTCATCCTTCCAATTCTCCAACTCAAGCACACTTAATTATGAAGTTTTTTCGGGATGTGTGAACAAAAAAACAAGTGCATTTTGATAACATATATAGCCAAATCAATTATTTTAAGCCTTTCAGTATATACCACAAATCGGGATATTACAATTCACCTTTTCTCACCAAAAAGGAACGTTCTTGTTGCGTCCGATGATCATAACCAATGTTAGTATGAACCCACACAAGACTCAACATTTGTCTGCATTTTGCTCTGTTACCACTTCTTACGATCCAACCACCCACGGCTAATGGGAATCTCATGTCCGCTCACTCTGCCCATGAGCCTCAATACGTGTGATGGCGCGGTGTGTTAATTTTGGAGGATCAAAATTCTTGTTTACTGACACTACAATCACTATATGACCTTTTCTTATGCTTTGGCCTTAGTCACACGATATCGCGAATCACTTTCTGATAGGTCACCCATCCTTCCACTTCTCCAGTCCAAGCACGCTTCACTCTGTAGTTCGTTTTGGATGTGTGACCAAAAATGTAAGTTCACTATGGTGACATAAATACCCGTTCTATTAAGTCTTTCACTATATAATACAAACCAGATGTTACATATTCTTTATTGATCCTTCTCCAGTCGTTTTTCTGGCTAAATATCGTGAAAACAAAGATCATTAAGACTAAAATACCAAAAAAAATCAAGATCACTTTTGAACATACAAATTCAAGCATATAGTGTTGAAATGAAGAAGGAATGACCAAGGAAGCAAGCCATTAAGTATTAAAGGCAAGTATAAGAAAAGATGCTCCAAAGACTTAAAATGGAAGTTGGTCCATACAGACTTGATCCACAAGTAACCAAGTTGACCTAACCTACCTTGCAAGACAAGAAATGAGTGATAAGGCTTAATGGACGTTTCTAAGGTCCAAAAACTTTAGGATACTCAGTTTGAATTCAAAAGGAAGAATCTGGTTTAAATTAGGCAGATAAAAGTCACATGAGTGCATAATGAGTTGTAGGAGACATGTCGTTATCACAATGGAAACCACACTATTTCCTCTTGTCCTTTCTCCTCATCTGGACGTGCCTCTCCTTGGATGTATCCCCTTTGGCCTATTATCATTCTCTACAGAATTATTTATTATATTTTCTTGTTTTAGTAATTGTTTAATATTTCTCATTGTCTATTTAAAGACAGCTTCACCTCTTGTAACTCTTACTAGAATCAATAGACAAATTTATCTCTCTAATTCGTGTGATCTTTCTCCCTTGCTTGTGTCTAAACAATATTCACAAGATAAGAAGTTAAGTATTATGGTTTAGAGGCTGTCGTAGCTCTTTCTCTCTTAAGGCAGCCTAATACTTATCAAACTCTCTCTAAACTCTTTTTTATCTATTGTCTTAAACTCTAGCTTACTGATTATACATCTCATTCATATAAGTACATAAACTCTAAGTGTTGTGTTACTTCTCAAGGATTTGATTCATACTAGAGAGTTTATGCTTTATGCAACCAAATTAATGTATAGAATTCTTGGTTATATAGTAAGTTGTGTGAGGATTCAACCACAAGTTAGTTGTATCTGATCTGAATGGTGAGTTCACGTTGTATGGTTTAAGTAGATTCAGTCACAAGTTGAATAAATATCTCCTTACATGAGATAAATACTCATGAATTCAAACATGGTATCATAGCCTAGTTGCTCTTCTTTGGGAAAGCTCACCCCATTCTTTGTTTTCTTGAATCAAATTCTTTCTCTCCCACTCTAATATAGTGTAAGCTTGGTCAATACTTGTTAGTGTCTTGAAATCAAGCTCAAGGAGAGGAAAGGATACGAAAATGCTTCACCATTATGTTTTATCCATTGGATAATAGCTTTCTCTTAATGGAGCATCTCTCTGACCAGTGGACAAACTGTTTTGATTCATTAGTTTCATTGTTCTCTAAGCCACATGAAACACTTGTTCTTGTGTTATTATGATGGTTTTCTTGTTGCAAGCCCTGGAAAAACCAGTTCATGAGTTATTCTAGTGGCACATGTCTAAGATCAGTGGATAATTGATTGTCCAATGGTCCATTGTGTTTCAGATACTAAACCACCAACTCTTGAGGAGTATTGCATGCTCCTGGCTGTTAATGCTTCTGCAAAACTCAAGAAAAAGAGCAAAATCCTGTCCATTAGAACTCTCGAGCCAATTATCTATTTTCTATTTCTATTCTCTATTCTCCCATTCTCTTATTCTCAAGTTACGTATTTTCCATCATTCTCCCATTCTCTGGGTATTAATACTCTAGTTACATCATTTTATACTCTCTAATTGTTCTCTGGTTATTTATAATTTCTGGTTACTTAAATCTCTATTCTCACAATCTTGTTTAGAATTTGCCTAAAGTAGTTAGACTATCTTGAAGTTAAGCTGTCTTGAAAGAATAGTCTTGCTTCTGTCCTTATAAAAATTGATTGTGTTGTTATCTGAATGCTTAATCTTGTTGATTAGGATTCAAAAAGTGTTATTAAGATAAAATCATGAAGATATTTGTCCATTACTTGTTTGAAATGTGTTTTAAAGATCAAACTTGGTGAAAACCCATGATCTGATATCTTGTTATCTATTGATGTTTGTCTTACTGTTTGTTGACATGCTACCCATGTTGATCAGAGCATGCAAAAAATGCATATTCATGACCATGGAGATTGCCCACTGCCCATCGACACTTTGGAAACTGGTTATGTCCATTAACTTCCAAGATGGTTGAGAGGATGAATTGATCAGTGGAGAGATTGCTTAGAAGTGACTTACCTGATGCCAAGAGGGTGGACATGAAATACACTTAAGAGAAAATATCACAATTCAAACCAAGAGGGATGTGGTCTCAAGGAATTGGTGATCATCATTGGCTCTCATCTTCCAAGCTTAACCATATACTCTTATTCTAAGGTCAAGCTTGAGGAGGGGTGTTAAATGAGAAGCCAATGTCCATTCTTCAGAAACTTATGCAAGGGAAATACCTAAATCTATATTCATTCTTATGACTGAATAAGTTTGCCCTTTCAGAATTGATGCATGTGTTTGTGCATCGTTTGAATCAGGTACTTGGAGCTCATGAGAAGAGTCTTGTCAGGGATCAAACCCTTTGATGATGGCATGATGTCAGAAGAAAGGGGGAGACAAAGAACAAGCCACATGGAGAGTTCCAAGCAGTTTTGGGTGTGAACCAAGGAAAGCATTGGTGCCTGATTTCCATTATAGTAAGGCCATGATTCATAGTTTATGAGTCACTAAACTTGATTACAAGACTCATAAACCCATTGGCTAATCCCTAGGCTGAGGGTAGTTGCACTCTTTCTCCCTAAGTATGGTTTTATCCCAAGAGGTTTTCCATACTTAGATTTTTAATGCGGGCAAGTACTCTCAGTTCCAAGGTTGACCAAAAATCTCCTATGGTCAAGCTTGAAGGGGAGTGTTGAAATAAAGAGGGAATAACCAAAGGAAGCAATCCATTAGGATTGAAGGCAAGTAGAAGAAAAGATGCTCTAGAGACTTAAATAGAAGTTGGTCCATACACACTTAATCCACAAGTTACCAAGTTGACCTAACCTACCTTGCAAGATAAAAAATGAGTGAGAAGGCTTAATGGACGTTGCTAAGCTCCAAGAACCTTAGGATGTTCAGTTTGAATTTAAAAGGAAGGATCTAGTTTGAATTAGGTAAAGAAAAGTCACATGGGTGCATAAGGAGTTGTAACAGATTTGTCCCTATCACCATGGAGACCACACCATTTCCTCTTGTCCCTTTCTCCTCATCTAGATGTGTCTCCCCTTGGTTGTATTCCCTTTGACCTCTTCTCATTCCCTACATAATTATTTGTTTATATTTCTTTGTTTTAGTAATTGTTTAATGTTACTCATTGTCTATTTAAATGCAGTTTCACCTCTTGTAACTCTTACTAGAATCAATAGAAAAGTTTATCTATCTAATTTCATGTGATCTCTCTCCCTTGCTTGTGTCTAAACAATATTCACAATGTAAGGAGTTAAGTATTATGGTTTAGAGATTGTCTTAGCTCTTTATCTCTTAAGGCAGCCTAATACTTGTCAAACTCACTCTAAACTTTTTTTTATCTATTGTCTTAAACTCTAGCTTACTAATTCTAAATCTCATCTATCTAAGTAAACAAACTCTAAGTGTTGTGTTACTTCTCAAGGATTAGATTCATATTAGAGAGTTTTAGCTTCATATAACCAGTTTATTGTCTAGGATTCTTGGTTATATAGTAAGATGTGTATGAGGATTCAACCACAAGTTGGTTGTCTCTCATCTTGAATGGTGAGTTCCTGTTGTATGGTTGAAAGGGGATTCATTCATAAGTTGAATGAATCTCTCCTTACATGAGACAAAACACTCATGAATTCCAACATATAGAAAGCAAATTTTCTTTTCTGACTAAACAAAACAACGTAGCCTTCTTCTTTTTGAATATGCATACATACCTCATTTCAAGCTTGGAAGTTTGCCAGATCGCCAAGATGTAACGAATCAAGCTGCTGAACTAGTTGTTGAGAGAAGATGGAGCCCAAAAAGTTGTTGTGTTCAAGCCTTCATTGAGAGTCACTAGAGAGCATTCATCGCATTCTAACTTCAAAGATGAGACTAAGATTTTATGTATATACATAGATCCCTTTTAAGTGTCCCATTACTCTTTCTTAATGTTTCATAATAAGAGTTTAGATGATTCAGATTATTCACTGCACCTTGGTCTTTGTCAATGTTCTTTGTAGAGATTTCTTGTATACCAGTAATATGGTTCCTCAAACTACAGACTGCACATATCAATCTTAGTAATCATTGATGAAAGTAAGTGTAAGATCAAGAATTTGGAGCTTGATAGGTTGTTGCAGTGGTGGAGTTTTGATTTGTGTATGTGTGTTATACATGAAAAATGAGGTGTGACACACGCTTCAGAGAATAAAATGAAACATGAAGATGTGATGATGTGGAATATTTCCATATGTTTGGATGACGAAAATATGCTTTAAATAAGCATATTAAATCACAAATTGGAAAATTTGGTGATGCTAAAATATAGGAGATAATATATTAGATAATAGGAAAATATTATTTCATATATATCTTGGTTTTTCCTAAAATTAAGGTCAGAGCTTTTGACGTAGTAATTCTCATAGAAACACAAAGGGGATTTTGGGGTTTCAGAAAGTGAGTGATTTGTAGACGTGATCAACAGGGGTTGGTTCACGCAAGTTGGTGTGTTAGGAATCAATCCGTGACGAGTCGTGTAATTCGGATCAAACAAGTTTGTAAGAAATTGTGTTAAGGATTTCTAATAAAAGAGATACGTGTTTTGGAATTACTTTGTGCCTTGTGTTTTTGCTGGATCTTGATTCTACAATTGGTATCAGAGCGGGACATCTAAACGAAGGAGGATTCTTCGAACCAAGGTGAGATCCTGAGAAGAGAATATGGCGATTTTGGCACATAATATGTTGCTGCTTAATGACGTGAATTATGGGTATTGGAAAGTCAAAATGAGAGCAAACTTACGTGGAGCTGATGAAGATATCTGGACAGTTGTTCAAACTGGATGGGAAGAACCATGTGTGATGCTAGAAGATAGTTAAAGACACCTAAGCCAAAGACAAAGTGGACTGCAACGGAGAAAAGTTTTCAAAGTTTAATGCTAAAGCATTGGACACAATCTTTAGTTCTGTAGATGGTAAGCAATTTGAGCTAATACAAGGATGTGAATCAGCTAAAGAGGCTTGGGATATATACAAAACGCTTTTGAAGGTACTGCGAATGTTAGGAGGATAAGATTGGACTTGCTTGCATCACAGTTTGAAAACATAAGGATGACCGATGAAGAGAGATAGGAGACTTTCAGTGCCAAGCTCAGCTCCATAGCCATATGAAGCACAAGTTTTAGGTAAAAATATGAAGATGGCAAAATTGGTGAAGAAACTTTTGCGATGTTTACCTACAAAGTTTTGCCAACACATAAAGCGGCGATAACTTTGACGATGAACACTGATGAGCTGAAGTTTGCTGAGGTCGTAGGGATTTTTAAAGGCTGAGGAGATGGAATTAGAATCTAAGTTGTCGAAGCCTATTCAAAACTCAAGAGTAACAGTTGAAGAAACATCCAAAGAGCTCCAAAACTTGAAGAATCTATTCACCTAATGATTCAAAAACTTAAGAAACCATGAATCTTTTGTTTAAGATGTCCAATGACACATTGCCTAGAGAAGAAGAAAGACATAAAAAGCATGAAGTAGTGTGCTTTAATTGTCATGATATTGGACATGTCAAAACAGTGTGTCCATCATTCAAGAGAAAAGAAATAAAGTGTAATGGATGTATGGTTATGGGCACAATAAAGTCAGATTGTGTGAATACAAAGAAGATGAAGATAAAGAGAAGTTACATGATATCGGTCATATTTACATAGTTTCGATCATCCTTTTTAGTGCATTCCAAGCATATAGGACATCATATA
>CAJHQP010008987.1:0-24361 GCA_905132765.1 Moricandia arvensis
CCACAACAACTTCCACAACATAAACTATGTTAAGAGTCAATTTAACCTATACTCCAATTAAGTGATGTTGTTTTTCTTCTCGAGGGGTTTCTGACGGGGTGGCGCCAGCTCGGCCAAGAGCAGGGGAGTATGTAAGCCTGGGCGGTTTTACCTGGTATCTATCTAAACCCGAACCAAAAAAACCGAAATTAGATCCGAACTATTATACAAAAATATCCGAACGGGACTTATGAGTTTAGTACTTTGGGGTTTGATTATAATCCGAATCGAACCGAAATCCAAACTAAGATTCGAAGATATTTGAAATTGGTTTAATATGTAATGTTTTTATATATCTTATGATGATTTAGATATTTTAGAGTATTTAAAATATTTTTGTAGTTTGATTTATTTGTTATGTTTAATATTTTTTAGTTAATTAAGATAGAATAACTAATTTTTAATTAGATTTGCGAATAATTTATATATTTTTGAAGTTTTTTTATCAATCTTTGAAGTTTAAAAAAGTTTTCGACGATTTCAAATATTGGTTATAATCCGATTCAAACCGAATTCGGAAGGAACCGAACCGAACCCAACCTAATAATTAGGAAAATCCGAATGAGACTTATAAATATAATACCAAAAATCAATCGAAATCAAACGAACCAAAACCGACGGTCCCCGGAACAGCTAAGACTAGGAGTATGCTATATCTTCCGAGGCTCCTTCTGGAGGAAGAGGTGTATTTTGAACATGACACCTATGAGGGAATTAGCCAGTCGAATGTCTCGGTATGCCTTTCTAATCTGTTGTTCTTTACTTTGGGTTTTGATGGTGACTCTTGTTATGTACAGCTCATGAGCCGAGTGAATCACCTCATGTTTGACTATTAGCGGCATATTCAGGTCTCCTTTGAAGGAATTATCAAGGCTGAGGGGAAAGCCTTACCTAGTAATCATCCGAAGTCCCACTAAAGTGAATCTAAACTAACGGCGAGTGTCCGTAGCCTACATTATAGGCCAGAATACATCTCGATCACCGAATGATGAGATAGTTCAGATGTTAAATTTTATCCTCAGTGGCCAATGAGATTCAAATGTGGCTCCGTATTGGAGCCGTAGCCCCCTCAATACCACTACATGGTCGAACTAGTTATTTAGACTCAATCCGGTTACGTGACCCGTTCAACCATCGGGCGGAACAGGTTTTAAAAACACTGGTCTACAGCTAAAACAAAATTCATTAGCACTTTACTTACAATCCAAATCCAGCAGTTGAACAAATACATTTGCGGTGAAAAGAAGATCAAAACGCTCATTCCAACCGCTCCACAACACAAGACTCGGTATCTACTTGCAAGAGAATCTTACATAATACCACAATACGTTTTAAGTTTCAGATTCTGATATTGAAAGAGATAAATCTACTCTTCTAAGCTTCACACTGACACCTTAGTTGCATCCACTGGCTTCCGCACACCTCCACTTGTCGGGCTATAGTTTTCCCAATTGTATAACCACTGGTTAGATGAGAATCAGTGCAACAAAAAAAAGATATGGAAATTTGGAGAAAATGTCTACTTACAATCCACTTAAGACCTTGATGGCGTCATAAAAGAACCACTGCAAGGTTATGACAGGTCCAACAATCGTGATTCGAACAGGAAGACTTCTGGTGAAGAGACCAACAAACCCAATGTTCCTCACAGCCTGAAGCTCAAGCACTTTAGTGATAGTGAAATTGCAAAAATGGATTTTAAAGATCGAAATATTTATGGTGGTTAAGAAGAGTCTACCTGCAATACATTCTTGGCTTTGTTGTTGTAGAGAGATGAAACAACCACATCTGCAGGGTTAGAGATGACTGTACCTACGGCTCCAGCAGTGTAGCCAGCAAGACATGTGACACCAAGTTGTTGAGCTTTAGAGCAATCTTGCTTCCTTTTGTGGATAATGTTTTGATAAATAAACTCAACTGACTGCTCGAACGTTGAGAACATCACCATAGAAACTGTAACCACATAGGAGATAGACACATAAAAAACAAGATATGGTTCTAACTTCTAGTACAGAACAAAACCAAGTTTTGCTAAAAGGCTAATGCCTAAACTAGAATAAAATCAAACTGATATAGTAAGATTACATGGAAGATTTGCGACACCAGAGCGGAAAAAGTCCCCTGTGGAAGCTGCATTTGAAGAGATAAAAAAGGCTCAAAAACCGAATGCTAAGAGACAGTGAAGCAGAATGATCCTTGAGTTAAAAGGGCATACCCAGCAAGACCTTCATTTCTATATACTCTTGGGAACCCATCAAGCAACCCTTTTGCAAACAAGGGCTGCGTCTGAACTCTAACTTTTATAGCTTCAAAAGGACACAAGGCCATATCTGCGAATATCTGAGCAGAAGCACTACTAAGAAAATATATGGAAGTTGTGTTATTGTTAGGCAAAACATTGGTGTAGAGTGTCTTGAAGTACTCATAGAGTCCGAATCTGCATCCGCCTTGAACACCATAGCCTAAAAGCTTCCCTGACCAACCTCTCCAGAGATATGAACGGCCATGCTCTTTTAAAAGAGTGGAGAAACCTGAGGGAATGCTATTGTACTTCGCAGGATTCACCTACAAAGAGAGTGATCTGTCATTGACTGTTCAGTAATGATGATCCAGTTTGAGCACAGACAAGACCAAACACACTAAATCTATTACACATCATTAGAAGAAACAAATAAGATTAGAGATTTTAAGCATCAAAATGGAATAAACTTCAAGACCCATTTCAAGAAATCAAGAAATGAAACAAAACCTGCATATTGACTTTGAGGACATCAAGAGGGGTTATAGCCAGATGTGTTGTTCCAGCACTGATCATTCCTCCCATGGTACAAACAGCATAGAACCAAGGAGAAGACAGTTCATCGTCAAGTTTCCTCTTGACACTTGTCATCTCGTGATCCCTCAGAGCAAAAAGTAGCTCTTTGGCGTATTCTCCCGAAAACCCAAAACCCAGAGATGAAGAAAAACACATCAGGAGAGAGTCACAAGAAAGGTATAGAAGATGGGGGCAAAGAGAGTAACGTGGAGGGTTCTCATGTCTGATGGCGATCCTTTGTCCACGTCTCACGGACGCCAAAGACAAGGCCAAGAAGTAAACAGAACGCTCTCTTTTACTTTTAGAAACAAAAAGGTCCAAGCTTTCGGGGATGGGTCAGCGAAAAAAAGAAACTTTTTGAGAAATGAATGTTAGAAAGCTGATGTTCAGTTTAGGTTTCACGCCGGCGGATAGGTTCGTTGCTAGCCGTTACCGGAATTTTTATGAGTCATCTTTGTCGAATTGGGCTTTTATGGCCCTTTTAGTTTGGGCAATTGAGTGGATGTGCGTGCACTTATGGTTCACTGATCAAGTAATCAGTTACAAAAACGAGACTGATCCTTGAATGGGAGGCCTGATTGTGCCCCTGTTTCACTATTAATAGGGAATCACTTTTGCTTTCTGTGACAATGTACGTATTAGTCATGTTCCAATGCTATGACATTCAGCGACCTGGGGAAGGTAGAAAATGCTACCACCGGACTGCTTTTCAAAACACAAATTTATTAATAACACTAAAGCAAAATATTAAGACAAAACAATATTATAACACATAGTTATTACAAATTATAAAGTGAAAATACGAAAGATAAAATTATATAAAAACAAAAGTATTACATTAACAACGAAAGAATAAGATTTCAACAAGTTTTAACTTGTAATCTACAAATAAAATTAAAAAACAGAGATTAATTTGAAATGCATGTAATATGCTATTAAAATATGTAATATATTAGTAAAATGTAACATCATTCTAATTAATAGTGTATATGTTATAAACGTGAACGAAATACAATGTCAACAATGCACGCACCGAAACTTGACATTTTTGTGTATTTATTATGTGGAGCTCATATTACTATGCGCACACAGTAACTTTAACTTTTTACTTCTATTTATACGATCATTTCGATTAATTGTAAACTCCTATCTTACCTTGTCTTCCCTCCTTACAAAAATTTCTATGAAGTAATTTATCTTATGTCAGAATTAACTTTTTTTTACGAATATAAAATTTTACTCTTATTTAAATTTTCCGATCCAATAAAATTATAAGTCTTTTTATAACATGTTATCAGCATGATCCTTCTGCGATTTGGTAAAATTTATATGTATCATATTTACGCTGCTATAATGGTCGGTGTACCACCTATATTACTATTTATTATTTTATAGTGGTTGTTTCAATTTATTATTATTTACCTATGTTAATTTGGGTGGTATATCGCCTTGTTAATAAACCTTGATTTCTAAATACACTATAATTATTGGTTTGGTTGTGTCGCCACATAATTTGTCTAATTTTTTAATGGAAATAATTTTATCACCATAATAATATTGATAATTGCAAGTCAATATATTATGAATATTATATAAATATTTGGTCATCTATATAAAAATATTATAAAATTTACTGAATTTGGTTGACTGCTCATTAGGATATTTTCATACTAATTATCAGCCCAAACGATTTAATCCCAACGGTCACAAAAAATTCTTTCAAATTTCTACTCTTTTCAAAAGGCCGTGAAAAATGTTTTTCATCTATAAATACACTCATCCTTCATATATTCAATTGATCAAAAATTTCATCTCCTCTCAAATACTTTTAAATATTTTTTTCTCGTTTTTTTTTAAAGAAAGATGATTCGTTTGCTTTTAGTTTTATGTGCAATTGTAATTTTAACTGGTGTGTATAGTCTTTTTGTTTGAAAATTACTCCGATAGAATTCAACATAAATGTGTTATGCCTTTAATATGGGTATTTTTTCATTTGGTAATTGGGTGAATGTTAATGTAATTGGGTCTTTTTAAATATATTATATTAATATAAACTGATGCACTGATACAACAAGAGGGTGGGTGGGACGGGGTTTATAGAAAATAATCAAGAGGAACATACCTCAACCTCAAAAGGTATTTCATGTCAATCGAAGTTGTGACTGCCCCAAATCGGTTCCTTCTTCTTTCAGATACATTCCTGTCCCACCATGCTAGGGAATTCTCAATGAGTTAAGTTGTTGCTAAAGCCACCTTTTTGTGTTCTCCATAGCCATAACATTCAAAAATGTACTCTAGACATTTCTCCCAGTCCAAGTACACTTCCGGATTGGACTTATCTGCAAAAGTAGGAGGAGCAAGTTTAATGTCTTTGTTTTGTTCTCTAGTTTGTACCTCTCTAGCTCGGTTGTTCCTAAAAGGATCTTGTCTCCTAGGGTTGCGGTTTTGGAGAGGATCATCTTCCTCTAGACTGGGAATGTTCTCCTCATCCCCATCTTCATCGTCTAGGTTGGGGTTTTGGTTGCGGACCGGGCCTCTCCTTGGAGGCTTCTCCAGTCGGTTCAGCCTAGCGTTGATCTACTGGCCAAACTCTCCTATGACAGCCCTCATCTCATCTCTCATGGCGGTCATGATCTGCTCCATGGTTGGAGGGTTAACTCCATCAGCTCCAATGCCTACAATTGTTCGGCTGGTGCAACTAGACTTACTCCAAAACAATAAGAAGGTTAAATACCAACGGTAACAAAAGGGGTTTTAAACAAAAAGGGAAACTTCTTTTCTTTTTTTTATTAAGTAAAAAGGTAACAGAAAAAGGAGAAAAGGAAAGTTTGTAGGGTTTTCGAAAATAATAATGGACCAAGGAGTCGGCCGCAAGCAAGACTAAGCAAAAATGGAAACTCGCCCAAAAGGATATCGGGTGGTCGAGAAAAAGGAAATAAACTAAAGTCTTTTTGGATTTTCGAATTTTGAAGATCTAGTAACCTATTGAACAAAGTAAACTTCGAGTTCTAATCAGAAGACAAGTTATGAACTTCACAAACCCTATAAAGAACATATAACTTTTTATGGTTTTCTTTTCTTACAAACGGAGATCGACTCTAAGCAAACATTTAGGTGATACTCAAATACTTTTTATGGGTTTTATAGTGAAACTACATGACAATAAGCAATAACAGAAGTAAATATTTTGGCTTTTTTCGTTTAACAAACTAAAGGAACAAGAGAGCAAACGATCTAAAGATAAAGGGTTAGAAAAACCAAAGGTAGGAACCTTTGGCTCTGATACCAAATGACATAAGACTCGGAGAAGTCTATGGAAGGGTGGTGAAGATGGATCCTCAAGCTGGCTTTCACGCACTCTCTTGAGAACAAAGGATGGTCGAATGAAGGACGCTTAATCAGAAGAAGGATCAAGTGTGGATATGATCTAACAAACTGGTTTGCACTCTCTCTCTTCTTGGATAAGTTGATGATGTAGTTGATGGAACAAAGAACACCACAAGGATGATGATGGATCCTTGATACAGTTCAAGACTCTGCTCACTTGAATCTCACAAGGAAGAAGAAGTCGGTTGCGGCTTGCTTAGGGGTCAAACTGACTCATATATTGATCTAGGTAAAAATTTGTGTGTTACAATGGCTGTGTGTGGGACTTTTTTAATAGTCCTTTAGCCTTGACCTAATGGTCGCCTCAAGAAAAGGAAAAAGACTCAAAACGACAGGACTTAGAGTTTTAAAATAAATGGAAAACTAACATTGCCCGGTTTAAGACCAAAAAGGAAAGTTGCAAAATAAAAGAAAATATGGCCTAAGCTAAGTTTTGGCCTCGAACCCTTGTTGTTTGTGGGATGTGCGAGTTCTAGGAAGAACTAGACTGACCCATCTTACCTGCACAAAGTGTAAATAAAGAAAAGACTTCCCTTGGTTCAGTGTTGGCCTTCTTTGCTAAGTAGTTGATCTTGAGGGCATCTGGACCAACCTTGATAGGACTCTTGACTTGGTCTTCTACTTATGGTTCTTCAATACTTGAGTCTTTAAAGCCTTCATCATCACTCTTGTGGGTTTCATCAGAAATGGGATCTCCTTCCACTTCCATTCCTGCAACATAACCATCTTTGTCAGTTTCAGCCAAATAAGCTTCCTTACCTGGAGTGATATTGAGTTGCGCAAAGGCATTGCTCAAGTCATCACTTGGTTCTTTGATATGCTCTACTTTGGTGGGTTGAGCTATTGGCATGTTTAGATGTTCATCCATGTTGTCTAGGATAGCTTGAACAGCAATTACGAATCCATCTTTAAGTCTCCTAGCCTTGGAACGGGTCATGGGACCTTCTGTGACCTTAGGAATGGTTATGGGAACTTGGTTCTTGTCCACAACCTCATCAAACTGGGATAATCTGAAGGATCTTTCACATACCCCATTAGATAGAGCAACTAACCTGAGCATCATCTTGGAGAGTCTTGGTATTAACCAGCCTAAGGCACGGGAAGACCCAAGAGAAAACTCTACCCAAGCAACTGATCCAATTTAAGATGGTATCCATGTTGACCATGAGGGGGGGGGAACAACCAGAACCAGAAGAAACAATGCAACATGAAGGTTCTGAAAGTCATGATCAACATGATCCAGAAGAAGTCCAAGAAAAACCAGAAGAAGTGCAAGTGCAACCACTGAGAAGAAGCACTAGGATTAGGCATGATCCAGAAAACTGGAAAAACAAAAGGGTGTACTTCAATGCCAATGCAGTAGCTCATCCCATTCAGGCAGTTTGTTCTTTGGCCCAATATCCAGAAGAGCACCAAGTCTTCATGAGTAATGTAGATCAAGAGTACATCCCAAAGACTTATGAAGAATCAATGGAAGATGATGAGTGGAGAGCATCACTTGAGGATGAGATCAATGCCATGATCAAGAATGATACCTGGTTTGAATCTGAGCTCCGCAGAGGAAAGAATGCTGTAACAAGTCGCCTTCTCTACACCATTAAGTATCTAGTTAATGGAAAACCAGAAAGAAAGAAGACAACGCTGGTAGCAAGGGGATTCACCCAAACTTCTGGAGAAGATTACTTGGATACTTTGCTCCAGTAGCAAAGATCCACACCATCAGAATCATACTCTCACCTGCAACTAACTTGGAGTCGGATTTTTGGCAAATGGATGTGAAGAATGCCTTTCTTCAAGGAGAACTAGAAGACGAAGTCTACATGCGCCCTCCTCCTGGTCTAGAAGACATGGTTAAACAAGGCTATGTGTTGAGAATCAAGAAGGCTATCTATGGGCTGAAGCAATCACCAAGAGCCTAGTACCATAAGCTCAGCACCACCCTTAATGGAAAAGGGTTTAGTCGATCAGAGGCAGACCATACTCTATTTACTCTCATCAGCCAACAAGGTATAGTAGTCATCCTTGTGTATATTGATGATATCATCATCATAGGGAGTGACAAAGAAGATATACAAGCCATTAAAGCTTACTTGAAATATGTATTTGATATTAAGGATTTGGGTGAGATAAAGTATTTTCTTAGAATAGAAGTATGCCGATCTAAAGAAGGGCTCTTCTTATCCCAAAGAAAGTACACACTTGATCTCTTGAATGGAGCAGGTATGCTTGGAGAAAAACTAGCAGAGACTCCACTTGAAGATGGCTATAAGATCTTGCGTGAGGGTGAGTATGAAGAAACATCATTTGATGATCCAAAGCAGTACAGAAGACTAGTGAGTAAGCTGATCTATCTAACCATAACTACGCATGATATTTGCTTTGCTGTGAAACAGCTGAGTCAGCATATTCAAGTGCCAAAGGTTCATCACTAGAAAATGGTGGAAAGAATACTTAGATACTTCGGTGGAGCTCCTGGACAAGGAGTATGGATGGGGTGTAATGGCAACACTAAAGTCCAGGTACCAAGGTGTCTGAGTCCATTTATCCCAAACTTTGACTCATTGACATCACCAAGGCATGATCCTCTTAGCCATGGAGGGTCTACTCTTTTTCCTTAGTATGTTTTTGACCCAAAATAGGGTTTTGCATACTAAGGTTTTAATGAGGGAAGTCTTCATGGTTTCCAAGCTTGATCATTGCATTGGTTCAAGCTTGAGGGGGAGTATTGACCTTAGGGAATAAAGAAGACAACAAGATGAAGAGGATGATCTTACTAGGGAGAGAAGGCAGTACGTACACATGTACGAAATGACTTGAAACACAAGTCTCATCCGTGACCTAGAAGAGACTTGAGAGACAAGGTACAAAGGAGCCACTCGCCAAGTTTGAATATTCAAAAAGGCAGAGTGAAGCAAGAAGACAAAGGGTGCATTGTTTATGGTAAAAGTCACATGTGCTCAGCTCACCCACTTGGAACCAGACCGTTCAGCACCTGTCCCTTTCCCTCTACAGGACCTCGACCAGAGCCACATTATTATATTCAATTCCTTTTGTTTATTCATTTTTGTACTGAAGGCAACTTCACTATTTAATCTCTTGTACTCAGTTCTTTTAGAAGCAAGGAATAAACTCCTTCCTTATTCTCTCTTATTCTCTCGAGTACAAACACTCTCTCCTCTCTCTCTCTCCCTTTATTCTTGAATCAAACCTAGTCTCTCTCACTTGTTCTTCACTATGTTCTTAATAAATGATTGAAGTTTGAAATTTAAAACCCTATTGATCAAGTTGTTGTTATCGATTGTTCTTTTCTTAATCTTGTTTTGGTTCTTTGTGATTATCACTAACTCGCCCTTGGACTCTTTACTGGTTGAGTGTTTTCTTTCATTCAGGTACCAATGGTGAATGAATCAGAAGAAGAGGCAGAGCTAGTCCGGAAGAACAAACTGCTAAGAGAACAATTGATCGTGCAACTACACCCATCTATGGTAACTACCATGGCTGAGATGATGAAAGTAAGCATGAAGGAACTTCGTGATGAACTGAGGCAAGAGATTAGACAAGACACTGTTCAAGGCTATAGCCATGAATCAAGAAGAGAAAGAGGCCATCAAACCCAACAAGAACAACAAGAATCAAGGAGAAACCGGAGAGAACATGCTAGTTCACAAGAAACTGACAACTACTATGAACACAATCATAGTTCTTCTTCTAGAGATAGTCGGAGGAGGCAGAGGCGTGATCATGATGGTAGGAGAAGCCAAAGGGATGAACTTGCTGGGCTAAAGCTTAAGATACCTCCTTTCCCTGGCAAAGCTGATCTGGATGCCAATTTGGAGTGGGAAAAGAAGATTGAGATGGTGGGATCAGTTAGTGACCACTAGGAGACACAACCAGGAGTATCCGGTCGAATCATGGCAAGAGATGAAATCCATCATGCGCAAAAGGTTTGTTCTAAGCCACTATCACCGTGATCTACATCAAAACCTAAGAAAGCTCACCCAAGGATCAAAGACTGTAGAAGAAAACTTTCAAGAGATGGAGCTAGTTATATTGAGGGCAAGTATTTCTGAAGATAGAGAAGCCACCATGTCTTGGTTTCTACAAGGACTCAACCGTAAAATTCAAGACAACGTGAAGATGCAACATTATGTTGAGGTAGAAGAGATGCTGCACAAAGCTATCCTTGTGGGCCAACAACTCAGGAGAAAGGGACACTCTCGTACTAGATATGGAACCTCAAGGGTTCAAACGCATAAAGAGGACAAGCCGACCTACACTAAGAAGAGAAAACAATATCCTAAAGAAGAAGTGAAACCAAGTGCTATATTTGAAAAAGATAAAGGGAAGGCCGAAGTTACCAGTTCAAGAGCTAGAGATGTTAAGTGCTTCAAATGTCAAAGAAGAGGACATTATGCGAATGAGTGTACCAAGAAACGGATCATGATCCTACTTGAGAATGGAGAGTATTAGTCTGAGGACTATAAATCCGAGCCTGATCATGAGCATTTTGAAGGATAATATGAAGAAGAAGGACCTGTAAAAGGAAGGCTGTTGGTAGCCAGCAGACTCTTAAACCTACATACAAAGACAGAAGAACTATAGCAACGTGAAAACCTTTTATATACAAGGTTTTTGGTGCAAGGCAAGGTTTGTAGTCTCATTGTAGATGATGGAAGATGTGTGAATGTTGCCAGTGAGACTATGGTCCAGAAGTTGGGATTAAACGTCCAGAGACATCCAAAGCCTTACAGGTTGCAATGGCTTAATGAAGAAGGTGAAATGAAGGTTTCCAATCAAGTGATGGTTTCTATATCCATTGGAAGGTATGACGATGAGATTCTATGTGATGTACTACGTATGTAAGCTAGCCACATACTTTTTGGACGGCCATGGCAATCTGATAAACGTGTGATACATGATGGGTTCTCAAACAAGCATTCCTTTAACTTCAAAGGCCGCTAAACAGTCTTGATTCCCTTATCACCTAAAGATGTTCAACAAGATCAACTTCAGCTTCAAAAGAAAAAGAGCATTGACCTCAAACCAGAAGGAACGAAGCAACACAACTTATATTCTAAAACCAGTGACATCAAAAGATCCCTCTACTCTAAGCAACCCGTTCTATTGCTTGTTTTTAATGAAACTCTTTTAAACTTAACTGATCTTACACTGGAGTATCCGAGTGAAATGGTTTCTCTTTTGCAGGAGTTTCAAGACGTGTTTCCTGAAGACAATCCTATTGGTTTACCTCCAATGCGAGGGATTGAACATCAAATCGACTTTGTCCCTGGATCAACACTTCTAAACCGACCAGCATATAGAACTAATCCGGTTGAAACCAATGAGTTGCAAAGACAAGTGGAAGAACTGATGGAGAAAGGCCACATCCGTGAAAGTATGAGCCCTTGTGCTATTTATGTCCTCCGCGTGCCTAAGAAGGAAGTTGGCAAATGTGTGTTGATTGTAGAGCCATCAACAAGATCACAGTGAAGTAACGACACCCTATTACTAGATTAGATGATATGCTTGATGAATTATATGGTTCTTGCATCTTTTCTAAGATAGATTTAAAGAGTGGATATAATCAAATTAGGATGAAAGAAAGAGATGAATGGAAGACTGCATTTAAAACTAAACATGGATTGTATGAATGGTTAGTTATGTCATTCGAATTGATAAATGCACCTAGTACATTAATGAAGTTAATGAATCATGTCCTTAGGTCTTTCATTGGCATCTTTGTAGTTTTGTATTTTGATGATATCCTGGTTTATAGTAAGTGTCTATAATAGCATATAGAACATCGTAGGGCCGTCCTTAATGTGCTAAGGGAAGAAAAGCTTTATCCTAATCTAAAGAAGTGTACATTTTGTACGGATAACTTGGGTTTTCTAGGCTTTGTTGTTAGTGCAGATGGTGTCAAGGATGATCAAGAAAAGATCAAAGCAATTCAAGAATGGTCGAGTCCAACTACTGTGGGGGAAATGAGAAGTTTTCATGGGTTAGCTGGCTTCTATAGACCCTTTGTAAAAGACTTCAGTACTCTAGCAGCTCCACTGACTGAAGTAATCAAGAAAGATGTGGGATTCAAGTGGGGAGAAGCTCAAGAAGCCACATTCCAAACTCTTAAAGAGAAGCTTACTCAATCTCCTCTCTTAATACTTCCTGATTTTGCTAAAACATTTGAGATTGAATGTGATGCCTCAAGGATTGGCATTGGTGCTGTTCTTATGCAGGAGAAGAGACCCACAGCTTACTTTAGTGAGAAACTTGGAGGAGCTACCTCAAGTATGCGACCTATGACAAAGAATTGAATGTCTTGGTGAGATCTCTACGAACATGACAACATTATCTATGGCCCAAGGAATTTTTCATTCACAAGGATCATGAATCTCTCAAGTACCTAAAGGGGCAAAGCAAGCTTAGCAAGAGACACACAAGGTGGGTCGAATTCATTGAGACTTTTCCATATGTGATCAAATACAAACAAGGTAAAGAAAACATAGTTTTTGATGCACTTTCTCGAAGGTATACTCTTTTGACCACTCTTGACACTAAGTTGCTAGGTTTTGAACAAATTAAAGACATGTATGAAACTGATCTTTTTTTACAGAAGCTCATATGTCTTGTGAAAAGTTTGCTGCAGGTCAATACTTCAGGAAAGATGGATTCTTGTTTTATGATAATCGTTTATGTGTGCCTAATTTCTCTCTAAGAGACTTGTTTATTAAGGAATCCCATGGCGGAAGTCTAATGGGACATTTTGGGATTCCCAAGACTCTTAAGGTTTTGCAGGATCACCTCTATTGGCCACACATGAAAAGAGATGCCAAGAGAATCTGTGGAAAGTGTGAACTTGCAAACAAGCTAAGTCTAAAGTCCAGTCTCACGGTTTGTATACTCCCTTGACCATTCTTTATCATCCTTGGAATGACATTTCTATGGACTTCATTGTAGGATTGCCTAGAACTAGAACCGGAAAGGACTCTATCTTTGTTGTTGCTGGTAGGTTCTCAAAAATGGCACACTTCATAGCTTGTCATAAAACTGATGATGCATTACATGCTGCTAAATTGTTCTTTAAAGAGGTTGTTCATTTACATGGCATGCCTAGAACTATAGTCTAAGATAGAGATACTAAGTTTCTCGGTCATTTCTGGAAGACTCTTTCGTTTAAGCTAGGCACTAAGTTATTGTTCTCTACTACATTTCTGGAAGACTCTTTGGATCTAATGCCTTTACCTGAGTGTGAAAGAGTTCGTTTGGACGTTAAGAAGAAGGCTGAGCTGGTTCAGCAGATTCATGAGAAGGCTAGAGGCAATACTGAGGAGAAAACTAAGTACTATGTTAAGCAAGCAAACAAAGGAAAGCGGGTAATGGTATTTGATGTTGGTGACAAAGTTGGATTCACCTATGGAAAGAGAGGTTCCCAAACAAGCGTAAGTCCAAATTGATGCCAAGAATTGATGGACCGTTTGAGATCATTCAGAAGATCAATGATAATGCCTATAAACTTGATCTCCAACGTAAGTACGATGTGTCAAATAGCTTTAACGTTACTGACTTGGTCCCTTTTGTTGATGATGAACCAGATTTGAGGACAAATCCTTTTCAAGAGGGATGGGATGATGTGATCATGAACCAGCTTAATAATAAAGAAGATGAGACCATGGATGATCCACCTGATAACACTATGGACCAACTGATTGGTGATAATTCCTTAACCATTCCAGAAGGTCCCATGACACGTGCTAGAGCCAAGAAACTGAAGAAGATCTTTAGAGGTTTACTTACCACAACATTGCAACAAGAAGAAAGTTTTGGACAAGGTTTGATGATTCGAGATACCTTGACCACCATTCACGCTATCTATTCATCAAGCTGAGATAGTAACTAGGCAAGGCACTTTGTGTGTGCTCTTTTACTTGCTCTTGGTTTAGTCTCAAGTGGTTTTACAGAGGAAGGTTTTTAACGAGGCCACAACTTGTCTTACATATCCCCTAGGTGCTATCTCGGTCCAAGACTACTAAGGAAGACCCAACCTTATGTTATATTTATCCTATGCTTTTTACTTCATGTTTTAGTTTCGAAAACTCTTTAAGAAAGACGTGTTCCTTTTAGTGTCTTTGTTTTTTCGAGACCTTGTGCATGTACAAGGATCTCTCTATATATTTAGGTCGAAAACCCTTCAATTAATCATGCAATCTTTTATCTATCTCTTAGTGTTCTTTCTTCTCTTTGAATCGAAGAATTCTCTGGTGTATCATATCCAGAACCTTAAGGGCTTCTACTTGGTGTTTAATATCTGATCCAGTTTCATAGGACTATCATTAGTTCTTTCTTCAACCTATTGTGTCACCAATCGACCCACAACCTTGAAGAACTTGAGTTTACGATTTGTCCTTGCAAGGATCTATCCCCCATCGACCAGAGAAGCATCCTAGGAGTGTATTACAGGTTTTATCCCTAATGACGGTTTTCTTTGATAAGGTTTTTAATGAGGAGTGACTTTAGGGTTCCAAGCTTGACTCAGGATCTATAGAGTCAAGCTTGAGGGGGAGTGTTAAACCTGAAGTGGTAAACTGATCACTAAAGGTTATGTGCAAAGTTTGGGCCAAACCATTGTGGAAGTTATGTCATGAACCAAGGAAGGTCCAGAAGATAATGCTGAGCTAGAGAGAGGTTCAAGAAGGGTTTACAGTGAAAGAAGAAGACTTGGGAGGATTTTTGAGGCAAATGGTCGTTGTGCAAAGTTCGGGTCCTCCGTACCGTACAGACGAGGTCAACCCAGAACTTCACATTCAACCATTTGAGCATGTTTTGGGTTTTTGCAAAGTTGGGGCGAAAGGTGTACGGACTAAACCCTAATCCGTACACTCCCATGGTGAAACCTTGCATCCCAAGTCATGGAGACACTTTGTGGAAGAAGAAGGGATCCAGATACACTTGTGGAAGAAGAAGGGATTCGGATGGTATCTAAAGAGGATCAGGCGAGATGCTCTTGCTACTTACCGTTTGTGGATAAGGAAGAGCCTTATCCAGACTATAAAGGAAGAGCTGAATGTGGAGTGGTCTAAGGTTTTTAATGAGGAGTGACTTCAGGGTTCCAAGCTTGACTCAGGATCAATAGACTCAAGCTTGAGGGGGAGTGTTAAACTTGAAGTGATAAACTGATCACTAAAGGTTATGTGCAAAGTTAGGGCCAAACCATTGTGGAAGTTCTGTCATGAACCAAGCAAGGTCCAGAAGACAATGCTGAGCTAGAGAGAGGTTCAGGAAGGGTTTACAATGAAGGAAGAAGACTTGGGAGGAGTTTGGAATCAAATGGTCGATGTGCAAAGTTCGGGTCGTCCTTACTGTACTAACGTACGGACTGTAAGGACCGTATGGGCGAGGTCGACCCAGAAACTTCACATTCGACTATTTGAGCATGTTTTGGGTTTGTGCAAAGTTGGGGCAAAAAGTGTACGGACCAAACCCTAAATTGTACACTCTCATGGTGAAACCTTGCATCCCAAGTCATGGAGAAGCTTTGTGTAAGAAGAAGGGATCCGGATACACTTGCGGAAGAAGAAGGGATCCAGATTGGATCTAAAGAGGATCAGGCGAGATGCTCTTGCTACTTACCATTTGTGGATAAGGAAGAGCCTTATCAATACTGGAAAGGAAGAGCTGAATGTGGACTGGTCTATGGACAGATTCATGAGGAGTGTTGGCTCATTTCCAGCCATACTCTTCCTTTAGGTGCCAACAAGTGACAGACTGGTCTAAGCATTTCTGGCCAAGTATTTTGAATTATGTTTGACTCCTCTTGCTTTGTTTGAAGTCCTTGTAAACCTATATGTATCCTCATTTCCCTATTTAAAGGGTGTATTGGCGAGTGTAATAGATAAGCTGAATATGGGTTTCTCCCCTTTCCTCTTCACAATCTCTTAGTCTCTCTCTAATCTCTATAGTCTCCCAAAACCCTTAGTCTCTCGTTTACTCTCTCTCTCATCAGTCTCACTCTCATTTCGACCAAGAAAAGTTCTCATCTTCCCCATTGGGTTTCCTCTCACTTACAGAACCATAAGCTCTGTAAAACTTTCACGTGTCAGGTTCATTCCTGCCTCATGGTCGAGGTGGGGTTCGTGACTATCAACAGTAACAGTGGGGGAACCTTGTTGTTTTCCTCCTCCGCTCTTTGGATCCTGGGATAAGTTAATCCCAAGACTTTCCAATATAATCATCAAGCTCGCTACCTTATCAGAAGCCAAATCTTAAGCTTTGCTTGGTTCTTCTCTTCATAGAACCCTCTTTGACATCATTGCTTCCAGCTTGTTCCTTAGCTCTCCTGGTTTGTGAACAAAGTCGAGACAACCAAAGACTCGGAGATGATCTAAGGCTGGCCTATTCTTGTTCAGAACCTCAAATGGTGATGATCATCAAGGAATTTGGTTGGGGTTTGGTCAATAACGTAACATGCAGTAGCAACAGCATCACTCCAGAACATCTTTAGCATATTTGCTTGGAACATCATGGACCTAGCAACTTCCATAAGGTGCTTGTTCTTCCTCTCGGCTACTCCATTCTGTTGAGGGGTGGTGCGGCCTAGGATAGGAAGACCTCGTCCCAATCAAACTTCAGGGATGATGAGCGGATCCTTGAGCCTGAAAAGCTCCAGGACGTTGGGTGATCTTCACCATATAGCTATGGGCTGCTCTAGAGTTGTTTAACGACTCACGAGACACATGAGCACCCTGCTTCATGTCTAGGATGTATCACGAAATCTCCTGCTACCTAGTGTGACAAAGGAACTTGTTCACCATGTGAACAATGAGGGAGGTCACCAAAGAGACGTGTTTAATAGCAAAAGTTTTAGATTTTATTCAATGAAAGTGTAAGTTACAATATGTGCTGCTTTTGGCTTTATAAAGAAAAAACAGAAAACCCTGTCCTAACTCTAAAAAAGAAAACCAAAACCTATTTCTAATTGATTTATGAAACCTTAACCCTAATCCTAGTCCTATTTGGATTAGAATTACAATAAATCAGAAATACACCTAAGCTACGCAAACCGGCCAACTTAAGTCAAGCAGGTCGACCTTTCCATTTATTTACCTTGAAAGGCCCTCTTTCAGCCAACAAATTCTTGGGCTCGTCCATGAACAAGTCTACATGCCTTTGCTCTCTTTCGGCTCCATGTAGCATGTGAGAAGATAATCCTTAGTCCATGTAACGCTCTGCTCCATCGATCTTCTATTAACATGCTGCTTCAACGCCGTTCCATGAGTTCTTCTTTGGTGCAAGCCATTAATCTCCTTCTTTGGATCGTTGAAACAAACCATAAGCAGTGAATTTTCTGGTGCACACACGAGCTTCAAATCCTTGAAGTTGAGGCTGATCAAGATCCCACCATCCCCTCCTCCTTTAAAAGAATTTGTCCTCAAATCCAGTCTATCTAATAAGATTGGACCGTCCTTATGCTTATCCACATGTATTGTGGTTTTGAGCAGTGTTTTGCTGCTACTTCTGTGCTCCTTTTCATTGTTTCGAACGTCCAAGAGTTTCTCTAGAAGTTCTGGTGGTCGAACTAACCCCATATGACCGAGAATGGGCAGATCTTGATCATATCTATCAGTACCATGTTCCTACCTCATTGTCTTTTGATTAGAAGGTTCAATATGATCAGGTCGACGTGTACAAATGCCCCCATACTCCCACTTGAGTTTTGGTTCATCTTTGATATCCCCAAACCGGTGTACATGCCATCTATGGTCGCGTTTTTGAGTGAAGAACTCAAACTTGGCCGTGTCTTTTCTCCTTCTTTGACCTTTGACGGCTTGGATAAGCAATTCTTAGCCCCACTACCTGCATTAATCACGAGCTCTCTTGGTCTAGGATGATGAGGCCAAAGCAGCCAGTCTTTAAGTAGTTCCTGCAAATCTGACTTTCTTTCTTTCATCTTGTCTTTGCTGCTGATTTGAGCTACACTCCCCCCTCCTCGCTTAAAAGGATTTGACCTCAAATGCTGCTCTTTGAGGATGAAAGTTTCGTGCATACTTATCTTGGTTGTTCCTCTTTGCACTAGAAAGTTGTTATTGCTCTTAAACTCACTTAGCTTTTCTCTTGGTTCAAAGATGAAGTTGTGCAGCTCTTTAACAAGTTTTAATTGATCCATGTGACTGAATCTAACACAAACAAGAGGCCTGGTCAGTGAATAATAAGAAGAAAATCTAATGAATCCACCTTGTTCAATCAAAGTCTCAGATGAATCCTTATGATCTACAAGCACCGCATCAAATTTTCCTTCTTCTTTAGCCTCTGTTAGGTAAAGAATATGACCACACAAAGCTACTGGTACGTGCTCCTGTAGTTCTAGTTGAAAGATTGAATGTTCTCCTTGAGAAGGAGTAGGTAATGCTGGTTCAATCTCTGGTATCTTCTCAGTTTTCTTCTTAGCCGTTTGTGAACATGGCTTAGAAGTTTGTTTTCCTGCTTTCTCAGTTGGTTTTAGATCAGGAGGTTTCCATCTCTCATGATCTGATTTCATTGGCTCAATTACTACCAGACCCTCGAATGCTTGCAACAAGCCTCTCCTGAGGTCATCTTGAAATTGTTGGCTAGACAAATATGCTAGGTATGCCCTAATATTTGCTTCCTGAACAAGATTTTGCTTTCTCTTGTATTGATTGTAGACCACGGCTGTTAGATCTTCCAATTGTTGTTCAGTAAAGATCAGAGTCTGGTTTGTTGCAACTCTCTTCCCTGTTGCTTGTTGTTTTCCATTATCTTCATGTTTCATATAAGAATACATTGAAGATTGCTGTATGGATGTTGGAATTCATGATCCTAGTTGAAGATCATCAAACCCTAAACCCCCAGTGGCTCTGATACCACATGGTGCGGCCTTGGATTGGAAGACCTTGTTCGAATCACACTTGAGGGATGATGGGCGGATCCTGGAGCCTGAGAAGCTCTAGGACTTTGGGTGATCTTCACCATAGAGATATGGGCTGCTCTAGAGTTTTTTAGCGACTCATGTCTATGATGTATCACGGAAGCTCACACTACCTAGTCTGACAAAGGAACTTGGTCAGCACGTGGAAAATGAGGGAGGTCCCCAAAGGGACGTGTTTAATAGCCAAAAGTTTTAGATTTTATTCAACGAAAGTGTAAGTTACAATACATGCTACTTTTGGCTTTATAAAGACAAAACATAAAACCCTAACTAGAAAACCCTATCCGAACTCTAAAAAGGAAAACCAAAACCTATTTCTAAGTGGTTTATGAAACCTTAACCCTAATCCTGGTCTTAGTTGGTTTAGAATTACAAGAAATCAGAAATACACCTAAGCTAAGCAAACCGGCCAACTTAAGCCAAGCTGGTCGATCATTCCATTTATTTGGCTTGAAAGGACCTCTTTCAGCCAAGAACTTCATGTGCTCGTCCATGAACAAGTCTAGCATGCCCTTGCTCTCTTTCAGCTCCATGTAGCACGTGAGAAGATAATCCTTAGTCCATGTAACTCTCTGCTCCATCGATCTTCTATTAACATGCTGCTTCAAGGCTGTTCCATGAGTTCTTCTTTGGTGCAAGCCATTAACCTTTTTCTTTGGCTCATTGAAACAAACCATAAGCAGTGAATTTGCTGGTGAACACACGAGCTTAAAATCCTTGAAGTTGAGGCTGATCAGAATCGCACAGGGACAACTCTTTTGATGAAGTATTCCATGTTGGGATAGGTGCTGTTGAAAGCTTGACTCGTGTACTCTCCACCATTATCAGATCTAAAAAATTTAAGCTTAGCATTGAAATGGTTAGTCACATAAGTCTGAAAATTTCTAAATGCATCAAGCACCCTATCTTTAGATGGAATTAAGGTTATCCAGGTGTATTTAGACTTATCATCTATGAATGTCTTAATCTGTTGTGTTTGGCCTAAGCATCTCTAGTTCGAACCATAAGGCCCTGAACTTCCCAAGGTGTTTGGTAAACTCCAATTCTTCTTGAGCAAGAGTATTGATAGCTCTCTTGAGTTCAAATACCCAACTTAGATTAGATGTGTTACCATAGATCTTCTGGAGAGTCACCCACAAATCCTTTGGCGTCTCACAGTAGTTGTATACCTCCAGTATGGGTGGACCCAGAGACCCTTGGATCATGGTTAGAACCTTATGTCATCTTGGGTCCACTTCCGTTGATCAACAATAGAAATCTTTCATGCACCTCCTTCTTCACTAGCAACTGGTTTTGGAGCTCCAACCAAGATGTGACTTCACAAACCCTTGCTCCCAACCGCGGTCTTCACTAACCGAGACCAGAACAGGTAGTTCCCACCACCTTTAAGAGTAACGGGAACCGTTATCATCACCTTACTTCCTTCCATCTTCTATTAGACCTTAAAGAACCCAGAAATCTTGGACCTTTGAACTCAAAATGAAGCTGAAAAATAACAGATCTAAATACCAGGATATGAGCAACATGGCTCTGATACCATGAGATATTTATAGAACAAGAGTAGAATAGAAGTATCCAAGAGAGAAATGGAAGAGATTTAGAGATTAGGGAGAGTATGCTTGATGTTCATGATGAACAACAGAGAAAAGAGAGAACTAGAGACTCGAAAATGTTTCTTGTTTATTACTCTGAGTATGTGTTACAATATATAGAGAAGAGGAGACTTAATCTAATCCACAAACGGTCATAATAGGAATGGTAAGCAATAGTTTAACATGGACACTCTAAAGAGAAGGCACACCAGGTTTTGATACTTGGCTGAGGAGGCGAGATACTTTTGGCATCTTGACTTGATCCTTTCTCATATCCAGCTCGTAGACAGACTGTAAAGGTTAAGCCTTCCCCTTCCCTTGTCTGATCAAACCAAGTTAGCCTTCCTTTTAACCTCGCGTACATTTAACTGCTTCATTTCTTCCTTGTCACCCAAGTTCGAACCCATAAAGGCACAAATGATAAATTGTACATCCAAAGGCCATCTGTACAGTTTCCCCTATTTTTGCCCAAGACCAAAATATGATTTTGGTCGAGATAAAGTGGGTTTGGGTCGAGTGGTCTGTACAGGCGGCCGTGAAGTCCGTACACTCACCCTAACTCTGCACCATCTTCCTCCTGATCTCAGTTCTTAAACTAAGCAACCTCATCCTCTTCTTTTTTTACTCAGATCAACAAGCAAGGTGAAAGCTCAGATGGTCATGAATAATTTGATTATGGTAGAGAAGAGTTTGACTCTTCAGAAGAGGATGGAAGTTCAGAATCTCACGATCAAGGTGGTGAAACACAAGAAGACCAAAGAGGCTCCGGGTATCAAGAGGAAGAAGAGTCTAGAGATGGTGTGGTGGAACAACAACAATAACCATTGAGGAGAAGTTCAAGAATAAGAAGACCACCATCAGACTGGGTCCTTACAAGGGTTTACTACAATGCCCAAGTAGTAGAACACCCATCTCAGGTTGTGTGCTCGTTCACAAAATATCCAGAAGAACACTTTGCTTTCATGGTCAGCTTGGACAAGAGTTATATACCAAGATCCTATGAGGAGGCTCTGAAAGACAAGGAATGGAAGGAGTTTGTTGGTGCTGAGGCAAATGCAATGATCAAGAATGACAGTTGGTATGAAAGTGAATTGCCAAGAGGGAAGAAAGTAGTTACCAGTAAATGGATATTCACAATCAAGTATTTGGCTAATGGGAAGATTGATAGGAGGAAGACCAGACTGGTTGCAAGATGCTTCACCCAAACGTATGGAGAGGACTATGTTGACAACTTTCCACCAGTTGCAAAGCTTCATACCATTAGAATCATCATGTCTCTTGAGGTTAACCTTGAGTGGGAACTTTGGAAAATGGATGTAAAGAATGCATTTCTACAAGGGGAACTTGAAGATGAAGTCTATATGCTCAAGAAGGCTCAAGAAGGCAATCTATGGTCTAAAGCAGTCCCCAAGAGCATGGTACAACAAGTTGAGCACCACTCTGAATGGGAAAGGGTTCAAGAAGTCTGAACTGGATCACACCCTATTTACCCTCTCGACCACATCAGGTATTTCAGTCCTTCTTGTGTATGTTTATGATATCATCATCGCAGGAAGCGACAATCTGGTATCCACTCCACTAAGGATTTCCTTAAATCTGTCTTGAAATTAAAGATTTGGGAGAGATGAAATACTTCCTTGGTATTGACATATGTAGATCCAAGGAAGGATTATTTCTTTCCCAAAGAAAGTATACATTTGACCTTGAAAGATGCAGGTAAATATGGAGGGAATATTGATCAGTAAGGAAATAAAGAGAAGACATGAAGTACTCCCTCTGTTCCTAAAGATCTGTATTCTAGTTTTTTCACACTTTTTAATAAAACACAATAAATTTGCATAGTTTTTTGTATTTATCTTCTTTCCATAATTTTAAACCAATAAAAAATAATTAATGCAATTAAGTTTTTTGAAGTTTACAATTAGATAATAAAATATACATTGAAAATGTAAAACATGGATCTTTTAGGAACAATTTTTTTTTCTAAAATATGCATCTTTAAGGAACAGAGGGAGTATTTAACATGAATGAATAAAGATGGTGCGGCCTTGGATAGGAAGACCTCGTCCCAATCACACTTAAGGAATGATGGGTGGATCCTTGAGCCTTTAGAGCCCTTGGACGTGGGGTGTTCTTCACAATAGAGCTGCGGAATGGTCTAGAGTTGTTCGGTTCAGCAGCTACGAGTGCATCTCGCTTATTAGCTCTGAATATCTCATCCATGGTGTTGGATTCTAAGAGATAAGTTTGTTCACACGTGAACCAGGAAAAGGTGTCCCAAAGGGAAGTGTTGATGAAGCCAAAAGCTCAAATTTTATTAAAAGAATGAGTAAGTTACAATATGTGCGGCTTTTGGCTTTATAAAGACAATAAAGAAAACCCTAACTAGAAAACCATATCCTAACTCTAAAAGGTAAAACCAAAACGAAATTCTTAGCTAAAAAGGAAAACTAAAACCTATTTCTAAGTGGTTTATAAAACCTTAACCCTAAATCCTATTCCTAATGGGTTTACAAATCCCAAATACTACTCCTAGTTGGTTTACTTAAATAAGAAAAGCCCAAATACACTAAATAGTACAATTCGACCAAGTAAAAGCCCATGGTGGCTTATCCTTGCTCTTTATGGGCTTACGAGGCCCCTTCTCAGCCAATACAACCTTATGCACGTCCATGTTAAAGCCCAGCTCGTACTTGATGTACTCCTGGTCCAGTTTGCACAGAAAGATATCCTTCTTGATCCATGTAACATTCTGCTCCATTATCTCTATGATAAGATCATTAAAGCTTCTATACAGCCCAGTAGATTATGTCTTGACCACTCTCCTATCTGCTTCATAGTTTTTCTTCAATCCATCAGTTTGAGGCTGGTCAGGATCGAACCATCCCCTCCTCCCTTAAAAGGATTTGTCCTCAAATCCGAACCATCTAAGATAAACACATTCATATCCATGTCCTCATACATTGCTCTGGCTGTAAAGACTCTTAGCATACAAGACATCTCAGAAAGTGATGCTGGCTCTTCATTCCTGACTAAGAACGTTGTTCCAGCTCTGTTTCTGACCAAAAAAACCCACGGCCAGCAAGAGGACATGAGGGGTTTGAAGTGTCTCCTTGACCAGAAGGAGAGAATCAAGAAGAGGAGGTGTTGGACAGTCAATACACACCACAAGCCCTTCAAATTCAAGTTATTTACAGCCATGGAGGTTCAAGGAACTAGCTCAGGTTCCTTGGTTGTACACAAGTGTTGTCCTCTGTCCATCATCAAACCAAGACAAAGATGAAGACTTTGCCCATGCTGTTTTGAGCCTACACATGATGTATATTCCTGGTTGATCCAGAACCTACACATGATGTATATTCCTGACCATGGAGAGATATCTTGTTTGGAGAACCGGTTGACCTAAGCCCAGGCTGTAGAGGTTATTGTGCTCCTGGTTCAAGAGACACACAAGGAAGAGTGGTTTTTTAAGGCAGTGGAGAAGAGATCAAGGGAGGAACCGGTTGGCTTAATCTCTTTGTTTCTCAATATTTCTCACTGGTTCTCTTGACCAGACTCTTTATTCTCATCATTCTCACCTATTTCTCT
>CAJHQP010008988.1:0-24356 GCA_905132765.1 Moricandia arvensis
AAGAAGAAACGAAAGAGAAGACAGATCGAAGAACAAATATGAGGAAACAAGAAACAGGGAGAAGAAGACAGAAACAACAATAACGAGAGAGAAAGAAGAAATATAAAGCACCAAAAGACGACAGAATTTTGGTACACTGTGTTTTAGAAGAAGAAAGAAGAAGAAGAAGAAGTGAAGGGGAAGAAAGAAGAAGAAGAGAAGAAGAAGAAAGAAGCAAGAAGAAAAGAGAAGAAGAACCGATAGAAGAAGAAGAAAGAAGCAAGAAAGAAAGTTAATGTTCCAACAGGAGAAACAGAATACGGTTTTTTAATCTGGCTAGTCGTGAAACGGCTTCTCAAACGCGATTAGGACGAAAAAATCATAGCTACAACAGAAAATCCATTATGCTGGCAACAGGAGCAATTACTATAACTAGCCAGTAAAGAAGAATGAAATTATTTTTGTTGGCGGACACGGTTTAATTCCTTTGTTGGAATGGAACACCCGGTTACATCCAAGGGGATAGGGGAAATAATAGCTACAATAGAAAGAAACTCATATGCTGGTCACAAAACTGGATACAACTATAAACCAGAGTTCACAGCAAGCTAGAGGTCCAACTTACAATGATAAAAGGTATTTTACTGCTTATCAATTATCAAATAAGGATCTACTCATCGAATTAGCTGTCCAATATCCAATATTAATGTCATGAGCAATAAGAATGCAAGTATAAACTTATCTAAGTGCAATCAATTTAGAGTGTAATTAACGAGAAAAGATAAAGAGAGAGACTAGAGATCTTCCTACTCTCAAACATCTGACAATGACGGAATATGAAACTTGAACAATGAGCAACAAGAGACGGAAACAAATGCCAAACAACACAGATTCACAATCTCAAACCATAAAACATATCACTTTTTATATTCAAGTACTATAATAAAACCCAATCTGATAAATTGACCAATAGGATTAATGGACCAAAATTCAGGACCTTTAAACGAGCGATAGAACCCGAATTGAAACTGCATACTCAGTAAAGCGAGTGACAGAGGCCACAAGAACGAACACACTGAAAACCGTAATACTAATATGCGGAAACAGCGTCACTGTGAGTCGAGAAGCGCCACAGAACAGAACAGTACGATGGTGGGAAAGAATGGAACAGGACGCGGTGAGAGCACTCGACTGCAGATCTAGGAGAAAACACGCAGTCACGTTCTGGAGGCGGATAAGAAGGAGCACGAGAAAGGAGAACCCAAAAAGGGAAACACAGGAGCCATGAAAGAAAGGAAGAGGATCTCCTGAGATGGACTGATCACTCAAATCGGACTAAGGGGATATTGAACTTGCCAAAGGGAATAGAACTGGTGGAATGGAATGTACACAAAGGTGCGAAGCCCAATGATACTACAGACTTCGATCGTTTCCGGAGTGACCAGCCCGGCAACAAAAAAGGATTCAAACTGAAAACCTCACCAAAAAGAACTAAGAAAATGTTCTAAGCAAAGAACTAAAGAGAATAAAACTCAATAAAAAGGGGGAAAACACAAGCTATTTATTCGTCTTCTATTACATATTTATACTACTTTTGCGTCAAAAGAAGACTAAGATTTTTGTGAAAACTATAACTTAAAAAACACAAACAAAGACTAAGTACTTTTGACTAGAATAGAGTGTATGTTGTTGAATGCCCCTCTCTAGCCACCACAAGACTTTGAAATGAAGAATATTCTACCTGTATGGCCAAGACATGTCCCTTGAGGCCTTGTCGAAATTCATATTTTCCTTAGCAAAATTTTATCGGTTTCTCCATTTGCCACCCAAACATTGTTTTGAATCTTTTGAAAACACCAAGCCCAAGGATTTCTTGGAAATTATAACATGAAAAAATCACCTTTGAATTATTAATTGGTCGTTGGTCATCAAGAAATAAGTTAGCCAAATCTCCAGCTTCATTGGGTGTTCAAACCAGCCGGAAAATCGAACTACTCGTCAATGAGTGTCAATCCAGCTCAACTTGCTTTTAGAAATAATTTAGTTCCACACCACTTGAGTATTTAAGCTCAGTCAATTAGTGTCCATTAGCCATCCAGCTCCAGCAGTGCGTCCAGCTCACCTGAAATGCGCACATGTCTAATTCACGAGAACTAAAGAAATCACTGGTGCGTAAATTGGCATAAACTCCACATATGAAACCCGTTGATCTGATTCTTCTTCAAGGAGCTCCCATAATGAGTTAGAACATTCTCCAATATTTCATACGTAAAGCCTCGTTGTTTGAAGATATGGGAGTCAAACAATAACAATATCATTTACTGCTTTCCAGATTATCTTAAGTTATGACCGTGCTTCCACTATGAAATCCTTTCTTTTCCAAGTTAGCTTCCTGCTCAATCATGGTCTGATCAGCATATCAGGATGGTAAAACCTCGGATTGAGTCGAGACTGGCGACAAGATCACCATCTGAGCCGTTGCCATTGATCCAAGCAGGTCTGTGCTCGAACCGTGGGCCACAAGGAGAAAGAAGAGTGTTCTCGTCGCGTGGCGAGAGCACACACGACACGCGGGCAAGGCCTCACCGCGGCCGGAGGCCTCACCGAGGCGGCGAATGCGTTCACAGGAAAACCTTAATCGGACTGGAGAGAAAAAGTCTTTTTTTAAGCGTTTAAGCTTATACCCCCACTACGCATCTATATTGTCTAAAGCCGGGGTTTGAAAAAGATATAAAAAAAAATCAGTGCTTGCAGAAAAAAAAATTGATGGTACACATAGTTGCCTACATTTTCGAAGGATGTTGAAGTGAAATGTTATATATTTTCTTCTAAAGGGAGCAGTCCTACAATTATGAATTGGACATTTTGACCCATGGAATATAGAGAACAAGCAAATACATATCTAAATATCTGTATTCGATAAATCTGAATATTTAGTAGAAGAAACCTAAAATTGTTGCGTTATCAGATTAATAACACAGCCATGAAAAAGCATGAAGAATTTATCTCTAAAAGAAATCCAAAATGCGGCCACACACTGAGAACCGGAGGCTTCAGATTCTCCACTTTCAATGCGATCCACATTGTCCACAACAAAAGACCTTCACCAAAAACAAACTGCTCAAACACAACTTCCTTTAACCCTAAAAGCTCCTCTTTCTGGCCATGGCAAAAAAACCCCCAACCACAAAAGGTTTCTCCTTTCTATTTAACTGATGAAGTGATCGATTGATGTTAGTCAAAATGGGTCCTTTAGTGTTTCTCCGATGGATTTTGGCGACATGGCTTGAGGCAATCAGCTTCCTTTGGGTACCAGACTCCATGGACATCAGCTCCAAACAAGCTTTCGAACGGCTTTGGAAAACGTATCAAATTTGTTTATACTCAGATTCTTATGCACTTGTCGCCCTCAATGCCAAAATGAGAGATTTTGACAATTCATCAACAACCAAGTTAAAATCTTCACCTTTTAGTGTCTAATGAATCCATAGTCTATTTGATCTGTCAACTACTGTTTTGTTTTATGAAACTATGTTGATTTTCTGATTCAATGACAGTCCATTAAAAGGAAACAAAATGAAATTGTGATACTACCAATTCAAGCCATCCATCGATTAACTTCAGACAGTTTGTGAACGCTTGCAGTCTCTTAACTCATCGTTGTCTCTCATTGTACTTACTTTAGTGCATGTGAGGTTATAATAAAATATATGTTCTTTCATGTTTCTAGAGCTTTTCTAGACCGCTCAAATAGACCAGCTCGGATCGCGACAGCTTCACTGGTCAACCGCCAAACAAGCGCCTCTACAAGAACTTGCTCTTTGGGTAAGTCTAGTGGCAATGTACGCAGAAGGTTGCTCTGAAATACACAAATCTCTTACAATAACAAAATTGAGCTTTTGAAGGTTGATGATCTGTTCCCTCTTTTTCACGGGCATATTCGAGCCTGTTGCATCATAATATGGACCTCAACAGCTTGTAATCATAGACCTCAAAACCCGAGTCCCTTTATGCTCTGCCTCAGTCCATTCTCATTACTAAGCAGGGAAAGACACACAGAATCAAAAACGTATCGACCACTCGATTCCGTCATATCTCTTAATCCTTGTAGGAATTCCTAACCGGAAATAAACATCCCTCTACCAAAACTTCCCAACTTCCCGATTAAGTGTTTCCAGGCTCAATCCAAGTGTTCTTGTTGTAACTATCGCATGAACATTTCTGTTTAGTATTAACAATCATTACTGTTTAACAGATTCTTCCTGGACAGACCCTTAATTGTAGAACTGAGAGAGATTCGGAGAGAAAACGAGGAAAACTATGCCTCAGAATATCCAGATTCTTCGGAGAAAGAAATGTCAACCTTGAAAAGAATTCTTTGTTAACTGTAAGTGCAATAAACTGTGTATATGCAAAGACGTTCCCTAATACCGGGTAAAAGTCGGTTAACATGTAGAGGATAATATTGGTGCTATGGAATGAGACTTAACAAATATATAACACTTCAGTTAGAATATGCAGCTCAAAAATCCACCAAGGTCTATGAATATCAGAACATTTTCAGACAGATGATATAGGAATATAGAATGCTTATACATTAGACACAATTCTATAAACAAAGCAATTTTATATTATGCATCATACGTTCTAGCTAACATTCAAATCAAAATCTCAGTATTTATATTCTTATACAGAAACCAAAAATACAACAAAAGATGGATAGATTACATATAAAAGATAGTTTGAGATGACAGTGTCATGACTTGTAAAAGAAACATAGCGTATATGCTTATAATTATCAAACTTTAACCACCACCTTAATGCAGTTTTCAAAGGACTTTTCAATTTAATAATAAAATTATATTTAATAATTTAGACTTTTAGAATTATGTATATTAGCTTTTGAAATTTTATAGATCCTTAAACCAACACTGGTTGCGCCTGTTGGTAGAACTCCCAAGCGTGAGTGCATAGCAGAAAACTTTCACAAGATTCTTTAATGAAAGATGTATAAATTGCAAGATATTTCTTCGTCTATCGAAAACCTTAGTAGATCATAGACTGGATATGAATGTCTTGCTTATAAAGACCCGATTATGCACTAGTAATTTATTCGACCAAAAGCTTACCTTCATCTAACGTTAAATTCCTGCAAAACCTATATTTTGAAGATATTTCTAACTGGAAAAATCACGTCGGAACTAAGACACTACAAAAGCACTACCTCATTGCAAGAGTGCCTCGACTACTCATTTTGGTAGTCTATGTGCAGCTCATCTGCGATGGCTTCAAAGGCTTTTTGTAATGAAAGTGATCCTTTGCTTAGTCTTTTTTGAGTTGATAACTGTAATTTTTTGTTCTTACTTTATTTAATATATGGTATGTATGATCTCATGATATTGTTTTGAGTATTCCTTTATGTTTATAGATGTATGTCTCTCTTAAAAAAACCTTTATCCAGGTTAAAATCTACCTTTGAAGAAAAAAAAAGTTATGTCAAGTCCTAGAGTTTGATCAATAAATATCAAAGTCACTTATCATAGATTTGCTTTGAGGAAATCGGCCAATTCATACATCAATAAAGAGCGACGATCCCGATCAATACATACATTTGGACTTTGTGATAAAACATGCATCAACACATAATATATTCAAATTTTATAGACCAATTTACAAAACTCGGCTTTTACATACGTTGATCAATTATGTGTTAGTCAAAAATAACGGAATATGAGTTGTTCGTTAAATATTGCTTATGTAGCTTTTTAATATTTTAAATAATTAATAATTTATAAGAAAAAACTTATTTCTACAAAAGAGATGGGTGATACTAATTTTTATCAGATCCATAAACCATTGTGTCAAACATGATTTATTGATAATATTCTCTATTGTTTGCTATTTATATCTACTGAATATTTTTATTCAAGTATTTACATATTCTTTTTACTGTGTCTATCTCATCATCCAAAATTCCAAATAAAACTAAATAACCGAAGGCAATTCTCTCAAATAATCATTTTTAAGTTTTTGTTATCAAAATAACTTCTAAAGAAAAAATGATCAAAATTCATTAAAAAGACAAAAGACCTTTTTAGCCTTTGTTTTACAGATATATAAATATAACTAATAAAATTAAAATTATTTTAAATAGTTTTGAATTATATGTTTTCAAATTTAAACTTTTTATAATAATTTATGAATCTTTTATTTCACTTTTATTTTTCAATTTTTCATATTTTGTTTTTGAAATTCGAACACAGGGTCAATGCCACGTTCAGCCAAAGAATTGTAAATTATAATCAATTGATTGTTGAGTTGTTTTCATGCAGGTTCCCATTACTTGAAGTTAGATCATGGCAGGAGGCCAGATCTAAATTAGTAACGGTTTTATTAGTTAATAGTTGAGGTTAAATAATCATGATTGATTGAGTTGATAGCATGCTTAGTAATTGCCTGAGAATGGTAGTATCATGCTAATGGTTAGGTTGATTGGTTACTTAGCGAATGTTGAATGCATAGATAATACCGCTAAGTTGTGGATAGATAGGCATTATGTAATTAGTCTTTATACTAGATTGTGGAATATGTTGGATTGTGTTAGTACTAGGAACCTTGTGTTATTTTACCGGGTTTAGTATTAGTAATATATTGGCCATATAGCATTTGTGTTACCCACAATGCTACGCATATTAGGGGTGAGTTACAGTTCCTTCAGACCTCGTATCCAGAGGGTTCAAGGAAATCACTTATTCGCTGGATCGGGAAGACTCAGAGAGAGGGGGTCATGGCCTAGGGCTGAGTGTTACACAACGGTGTTATGTGGCAGTGACCTGATGGACTGTGGGCTGTCGTACGGTGGCCTGCTGGACTGTGGGTCGCGGTGGGTTAAAAGTTCCTTTTTCTAGCCTCTGTGGCAGGGAGATAGGATGATGCCGATAATGAAGGAGGAACCTAATATCGCCAAGGCCCAATCTAGATATATATTAAATAGTGTAAATGGATTGGTAAACCCTAGTTTAAGTTGCAAGTTTTTAGCGATTATCTTTTAGTATTGTTAACTATTTTGCTATTATTATAATATTCTGCGTATTTCTTATTTTCCTTATATTATTATCATTGAATTGTGTTTAATTATTATTAGGTGAACCATCGCTTTAGATTGTTTGGGTGGGATAGCGAGGGGTTGTATTTGCTTGTTTGGGGATTATTACTCGCTGAGTAATGCTAGATTACTCACCCCTCACTCGTTGTTTTTTTTCAGGTGACCAGTAGGTCGAGTCAGCCTTTAGAGATCGCGGAAAGCTAGGCCGGTTGGTGTAGATTTTGCATCTTTTTTCTTAAGACGTTTTCCGACTATAAGTATGTACTTTTGCTCTCTTGGCATGCCACCGCTTGTATATTATGTTGTGTGTTGCTAACCATATAATTTATAAGATAAATAAAGCGATGTTTGCGTAAACGACTTGTTGTTTATGATATTAGCTTGTCCAAACTAACACAACGTCAGATTCGGGTACGAGTTGGGAAGCCTTAGGATTTAATCTGACGGGACATGTTAGAAATTGGACTGGCCTAGTCACGAATTGCATCCTTTGTGACCTTTGCCGGTTCGTTCCTAACCCGTCATGTAGCGCTCCTGAAGCTTGGTAGACAGTTGGTCTGTCAGTCATCTTCTTGTTTGATTGTTGGCCGGTGGTTCAACCTATACCTAAAATTGTCTGGAGGTGTTACAATACCCCTAGGATTAACTAATCTAGACTTATGATTTAGATTTGAAGGGTGGGATAGGGTTTAGGATTTTCAAAATAAATAGCATTTAATATAAAATTGTAAAATAGTTTCAAAAAGAATTTTTGAATTTCAAGAAAAAAAGTGAAAAAAAATTGGAAAGACCTTTGAAAAAGATTGAACTGAAAATAGTTTTAATTCAAAATATAAATATTCGTCAAATTTTTAATTTTATTATTTATTTAAATAACTATTTATATTTATATATCTATAAAGAAAGGGTAGAGAGATCTTTTACTTCTTTAATGAAATCTCTTTTGATATTTTTTTGTGTGCTCTTTTCGTGAAAAGCCATTTTATTGCATTTGAGAGAATTGCCTACTTTTGATTTGAAATGAATTCAATTTATTTTTCTTATTTTCTTAAAGCATTATCTGTTTCGAATTTTCATGGATTTACTTTTAAAAAAATTCATCAATTTTAGTTTTAGTGTAAACATAATATATTATAAATAAAAGACTAAATGCAACTAAAAACTTTAATCTGATTTAAACCTATTTAAAATTATGAAACAACTATGTCTCAGTTGAGATGATTAAATGTTAGTCAATATGCCCAAAAATGACTGGATCGATCAAATATTTATTTTTTATACATATAAGTTCTAAAAGACTTAACACTAACATAAAAAGTATAATGTGATACACAATGTAGTATATGCACAATAGAGGAGGAATCATATACTAATAGAGGAGGAATCCATCAATCATGTTATTTATAAGTTCCCACCGGCGCTTTAAACATGTGTTCTATTAAAGATTCCTTCTAATCCATAAAATTTTGAAGTGCAATCTGTATTTTTTTTTAATATAGATTACTTGTTTTGGAGGTTCCCGAAAGAATACGACTTCAACTATTTTACATGGTTTATGTGGTTTATTTGAAAATAAATGAATGAAAATATATATAAGAACATGAATGGGAATCGACAAAAGATTTTGTGTATAGATGAAATTGACAGAGGCTCAACAAACGGATATATAGGAACAAGAAAAACTTTCTCTTCCTAGTGATAAATTTATGGAAGATATTAGATGGTATCATATGATGGGTTTGGAAAGAACAAAATTAGTTTACAGGCCACATATGGTTTAGTAGCATAAATGGTTCCACTGGCCAAATGATGAGAAATGAATTTACAAAAAAGTTTATCACTTTTAGGTGTAGAATTTGAAGTTCTGATTCGGGCTATGAAATGTATAAAGACTATGAAGTTCTTAAAAATAGTTTTGGTAAATATTATTCTAAATTAGTGAAGATGGTGTCGACACGAGAAGAATGATTAGTTTTCACTATCGACATGAAGTAACTTTGGGGTTGTAAGGAATTCTTTTCTAGCTTCACAATCAGACATTATCAAGAGCACAAATTTAATGGCAAGCAAACTTGCATGCTCGGAGTTTTCCTTTCTGTTGTGTTGTATGTTGACTCTGTTTGTCGGTTAGGATTTCCGAATCTGACATTTCTTTTTTAAATTAGAATAGCTATTGTTGGTAATAAAAACAGTAATACTCCACTTCCTGATGATATTATATGATCCATACTAAAATAAACGCGCCAGATTTCTCAATATTCTTCGATAATTTCATGTGAATGAATCTTGTTTGGTACTGATATAGTATGTACACTTAAATAAATGCATATGCAACGTATAGAAAGGGTTCGATTATTAAAGAGATAAAAACCAAAATAAACCTAAAAAAAAATTATCCCAAAAATAGCACTCAAAGAGAAAAATGACCAAAATAAACTTTATTAAAGAATATAAATATATATTTATATATTTGGGTTAATTAATCTGAACTTAGAGTTTAAAGTTATTGGTAGGGGGTTTGGAGTTGCGGTTTAAAAATTAAAAAATTTAAAAATATTAAAATTTTCAAAATAAAAAGATCTATTTTGGTCATTTTTCTCTCAAGGTCTAATTTTTGTGACAAAAAACTTAAAAAAGAGCTATTTGAAAGATTACCCATTATTAAATGTAAATATATGATCCATATTACAATAAACGTGCCAGCTTGCTTAATATTCTACAATAACCGGCAACCTACTGAATCAATTTCAAACATTCAATTATAAATGAAAATATATGATCTATATTAAAATAGACGCACCAGCTTGCTTAATATTTTCGATAACCGTTAACCTACTGAATCAATTTCAAATCGGATTCTATTATTAAATGTAAATTTTAAAATTTCATTTAGAAAATTATTTTTCTTTCATAAGAATCAACAGAATAATAACATAATAAGTCTTTCCATCTTTGACACATCAACTTTTTAAATCATTGTGAAATTAACATGTCAATCAATGAAAAACTTATAAAGCCAATCAAACATTTCAATTTAACAAGTCATTTTAAGTTTTACACACAATCAATTATCAATTTACGTTCACTTCTCTTAAAATTCTTTCTTTGGTCAAAATGAAATCAATTTCGAAGATAACGATTCCAAAGCGTTAACATGGGTATCCATTCATATAAATATCTTTTCTTCAATCATGTTATTTATCGACGAATGTCTTCTAGAACTATGTTTGAGGCTGTCTACCCTTGAGTTCAACGTTTCGGGAGATGACCTTTCAGATGTGAAAGAATTTTTTTTTTTTTTTTTTTTTTTCAGATGTGAAAGTTTCCTCTGAGATTTTTGATATCTTCCAAATAACTTGCAAAAACTGATCATTCATCTCGATCAGAAACCATCTTCACCAATTGAGAGCTATCCGTTACAATTGTGACTGAAAATTGATGTAAATTCCTCATACATTCCATTACCTATATTGGCGCCTCTACTTTTTAATAGAGTGGCGAAAGACTGACCCTAGTATTCCTCGCCTCCATTAATCCGTCAAAACCCTCCAATGTACTATACCAACCTTGTCCTGAGTAGCTTTCATTAACTTTCCATGATCCATCCGTAAACACATCTACCCGGTATAGAAGGTAACATTGTCCATTCTTGTGCCCTATTTTGGGTACCCATTTGCGTGAGGAATTTTTGCCTCGGCCTAAAGTAAAAACTTTGTTTCTGCCCTCTTTAGAGTTTCTTTGGGATCGACATCCATATTGCTAAAAACTTTACTGTTACTTCTTTCCAAGTGTACCTAAAAACCATGCAAATTGATGATCTTCCATATGCGGGGTTACTCTCAAATACAAATGATCCATATTTGCAAAAAGTGATTGGGTAAGAAAATTAGCTGGACTTTATGGGATCTGTGATAGTGCCCAAACTTGGACCCCGGTGGGCATTGAAAAGAACACATGGTTTACTAATTCTTCGGTTGCTCCACATCTGGCACAACATATATCCCCTTGCATCTCTCTCGCTCGCAGGTTTTTCCTAACCACTATTCTTCCTAACACTAATTGCCATAAGAAGTGCTTAATCTTCAATGAGCATCGCACTTTCCGGATAAAATCGTTTCACTTGATATCTAGATTTTGACTGTGTATTTCCCATTATTCGTAAAGTGCCAGCCATCTATGTCAACAACCTATGTCCGGCTCAATGGTATGCTTTCGATAATCTTTACATCTTGGGGATTCACCGAAGAGTGAATGACCTGTAAGTTCCATGTACGCGAATTTGCGTTGATGAGATACTCCACTTTAAGATCATGGTAAAAGTTGTGTTGATTTCTAATTTCTGGTTTACGGCGAGTGGTTGGGAGCTAATGATCATTTCATACTGAGATAGATGATTCTGATCCCACCTTTTAGTTAGTCCTTTGCTAACCAGAGATCGAGCAGAGACAATATCAACCATATGACGGTGAGTATGATTTAATTGGTTCCAGGGGTGATGCATACTTGAAATAATGTCCTTTAAATATTCGAGAGAACAAAGTATTTTGTTTCTCGATCAACACCAAAATTTCTTTTCCAGCATAGCCGTATTGAAATCCGTGAGATCTTTGAATCCTAGCCCTCCTTCATCCTTGTGATTGCATAATTTTTCCCATTTAAAATGCATGCCTCTTGCATTTCCCCATGAACTCCACCAAAATGTGCCACTGCGCTTGTCAATTTCTTTGTGACAGTCTTTGGCAGTCGATAACAAAACATCACATGATTTGGTAAATCAGGAACCATTGATTTTATAATTACTTCCTCCCCCCCCTTGCATACCCTCTTGTCAGGTCCCTAGTTGATCTTGTATTCGTAGACTCTCTCTCTGGAATCTTGACCCAATTCGAGTCTTCTTATTCATACATCTTCCCTTTTCTTTTCACCTGATAATCCATCCTATTGTTGTCATGTTCCTTATAGCCCTCGGTTACGTTAATTAATACATCCTTGTAGCTTACAGATCGCTCGCCACGTCTCTCTAGAGAAGCATCAAGAAACTCTCTTCTTCATCGGGCTCTCCAAATTGAACGGGAAATTGTTTACGTCATGGCAAAGGCTGAGACAAGTGCTACAATAACCAATAACTTCTCATACTTCAGAGAAATCACAGCTTCCTCTCCTCCATGGAATTCTCCACCTGTGAAATCCACTGATGTCTCAAAACACAGATTCTGAAAGCCTTCTACCACTACCTTTACACGACCGTAATCGAGTTCCACATCCTCGATAGTGCCAGTTGCCTCCCTTATGCTTTCAAAGGTTTGAACGCCCAGAATTGTAGAGGGACTCCCAAGACCCGAACTCAAAATGTAATCTCTGAAGGGTAATTCTTTTCTATCACAGGTTGCCACCTAACCAGGGAAATCATCCAAAAAACAAAATGCTAGGGCTGCATCTTCAAAACCTCCTCTATGTCCTCCTATTTCTCAAAATCAAACTAAAATCTACCAAAGCCGAAGTCAACACTAATGACCCGATTCTCCACCTTCCAGATCTTCGGAAACATGATTACTAGTGCCTTCACGTCTTGCTCACTAGGGTTCATACATCTTCCAATCAAGGCTTTGGTATACCCCTGGATAAGATCATAGTTATCAAAATGGGGGACCGTGATCTTCCACTTCCTGCAAGTAATCACGCCGTCATCTTTGTTGCTTGACATTCTAATTAGTTTGTCTTGAGAAATTCTTGAAAGAAATACCTAGAACACACAAAGAGATTGTAAATAAAGAAGAAAGTGACTGAGTTAAATTGACTGTGATGATTGACACCCATGTCTTGTGCCCCTTTTTATACTCAATTCCATATAATGCATACTCAATCTTGAAGATTCTAAAATCCTTGTAATCCCAGTACAAGTAATGAGATACTATAATCCCTAGAATTGCAATAAGATATAATGAAATTGAAACCCAATCCAGAATTTCCCATATACCCATAGCCATTCCGCTATCAAGAGATATCGCCAAACCATCAATCTCGATTCTTCCTCAAATCGAATAAAAAATCGTACCTTGTAGATCCTGATTCTTAATGGTTTGATACCGATAAGATCTTCGAAAATGATTATGGTCTGAAAATTCCTTTCTCCATAAACGTAGTACTCCAAGTTGAACTCCTTGACTCAATCTTCCTTATTGAATCTAATCAAATCCAGTGCGCTGAACTCGTCTCTCCCATCGTAACCTTTCCCGTTTCCTCATCATGATAAATAACGATCTGAGATCTCTCCGATTTGATCCATAATTTCCTCAAAAATCCATCTTCGGAACCCTCGAAATCGATCGCCTTCGCCATCCTTTGACGGGTGTAATTCGAAAGGGTATACTATTATAAACATGTTTTTTTTTTCATTTTAAGTTAGGTCATTTCTTCTACATCATTGTTAAATCTTTAAATATATTTTTGTTGCAGGTAATCCCACGGAAGGTCTGAGTTAATCTTTAAACATATTTTTGTTGTGGGATCGTATGAATTGACTGCTCTTGAAATAATGTTTTGGATTTAGATGATCAAATTAATGACCTTTGGTATATAGTCTGGACCGAAGAATTTTCATTCAAGACGTAGTTTTGTATTTATGAAAATTGAATACTATATGATGCTTCATTTTATTTATTTGTAATTGATTGACATGAAAAAATCATTTGAATTTTTATATGGTAAAAACAGACACCAATTAGGTTGATATTTTTGTTTTAATACAAGAAAACATGCTTATAACAACGAAAAGTTACGATGGAAATTCTTTGTCTTAACATGTATCTTACTAGGAAATTACGACGAAATACAATTTCGTCGTAAAGTATTAGTAAAGTTACAACAAATTTGTTTTGTCGTAATGAATATGTAAGTTTACAAGGTATTTACGACGAATAAGAAAATTCACCGTAAAGTCCATGTAATGTGACTAGTATTTTATGACGAAAAATATCACCGTTATTTTTGGTGAAAACGTGTTTGTAGTGTGCTTTACAAAATTAAATTCATTTTAAAGTATACGTTAGGGAGTTTTAAAAGTCTAGTAAAATATTTCCTTGTAAATCCATTGTTATATCTTCACCTACCAGATTTGAAATTTACTATATATATATATATATATATATATATATATGTCCATTTTCATAAAAACAAACCACACAAACGAAAAAAGAAAAAAAAATCAAGAAAAGAATGTAGGATGGTAGAAATATTTACGATTTATGGAATTAGATGTATATGCACAAGGATTATGACGGTAGAGTGACAGATGCATTTCTCAGGGGACTAGAGACATTCATGTACCAGGTGGACAGTACACCGATCACACAAGAAAACTGTAAGATGTTCTGTCCTTGTCGAAAGCTCAAGAATTCAACATTTGGCCGTACTGAAACTGCATGGAGTATTATCAAACAAAGTTTTTACACCACAATACTATATTTGGTTTCAACATGCAGAGGGTTATGGTGGAAATGAAGTTAGTAGTAGTAATAATAATTTTAGGATGCTGGTAATAGTCAAGAACCAAATCATTTACATAATGAATATAGTTACCATCAGAAGGAGTGGTATGGTAGATCATGATAGGATTCATGACATGATTACTGATGCATTTTTACTTGAAACCAATACAAAAATAGCTAATGAAACTGGGAAATGTTGAAGAACCTAACTTAAATGCAAAAGGATTTTATGAGATGTTAGCTTATGCAAATCAACCAATCTACACTGGTTATGGAGAAGGTCTCTCTAAATTGTCTATAGCCATTAGGATGATGAACATTAAATTAGATCATTATTAACCTGAGAATTGCATGAATCCAAGACCGAATTGTTTAAAAAGTACTTGCAGAAGACAACATGTCATCTTAATTTTATTATGAGATTCATAAATTGGTCTATACTCTTGGGTTTCCTTTGGAGATGATATATTTTTGCATCAATAATTGCATGATCTACTTGAGAGACTATGAGAAGTTAGATGAGTGTCATTTATGCAATAGGGTACCGTACTAAAGGATGTGGAACCTACCAATTACAAACAGGTTGAAAAGAAAAGATTATATTAATGTCTGAGAGGATTGCTGGAGCGATGAGATGACATGTTGAACATGTCTAGAGAGGATAGCGATGTCGCTCATCTGTGAGATGAAAGAGTGCGGAAACATTTCAACACGGTACACTCATATTTCGCTAGAATTATTTGGAATGCCTATCTTGGATTATGCACAAAATAAATTTAGTCCATTTGGAATATCTGGGAGACATGATTCTTTGTGGCCAGTCATTCTTATGCTGTGTAACCTGCCACCAGAGATGTGTATAGAACAAGAATTTCTATTCTTAAGCATATTAGTCCCTGGTCTGAAGCATCCAAACGGTTGCTAGATGTTTTTCTTCAGCCACTAATACAAGAGCTAAAGAATTTGTGGTCACCAGGGGTAAGGATGTATAATTGTTCCATGAAAAACAATTTTACGATGTGAGCAGTTCTACTATGGACTATAAGTAACTTTCCTTTTACGGGATGTTGTCTTGATGGACAACACATGGAAGGTTATATTCTCCATATTGACTTGGAATAACATATGTTTTCCAACTGAAGAATGGTAGGAAGTCATGTTGGTTTGATTGTCATCTTCAATTTCTTCCCCTTACCCATCCATGCAGAAGAAACAATACATCGTTTAGGTACAAAAGAGTTGTCAGAGACACTCCTCCTCTATATTTAATTGGATAACAAATCGAACAAAAAATTGATCACTATGGAGCTTTGGAAATTGTTCCTCGTGGTGGAAACTGACATGTTCCTATACATATGCATTATGGGTATGGGTTGGCTCAAAATTGGCACAAGAAAGTATATTTTGGGAGCTTCCTTACTCGAAGGATCATCTTTTGCGGAACAACCTCGATGTGATGCATATAGAAAAGATTTTTTTTAACAACATCATGAATATAATACTGAACGTTCAAGGGAAGACAAAAGACAGAAAAATTCAAGGTTGGACTTACCTAATATTTTCTCAAGAAGTGAGTTGCATATCAAGAGCAATGGAAATGTTCCACTTCACATCTTCCGTGTGTCATCAAAAGCAAAGACGAATTTTTAAACTAAGTGGCATTAGAAGTAAAGTTCCATGATGGTTATGTTTCAAACCTCTCAAGATGTGTTGAACAAGGTCAAAAGTTCTCATCAAGGAAGACTCATGATTGTCATGTGTTTGTGCAATGACTACTTCCATTCGATTTTGTCGAGCTGCTTCCAACAAATGTAAATAAATCACTTGCACGTAAATATTTTGATCAAATAATAATATATGTTATGATATGTTATGTTATGATATGGGTTGCAATATACATGCACTGGAGCATTCTTCATGGAACCGAGCACACGTACGTTCAAGGAAAATTTCATCCAACAACTTTATGAGAACATTTTGATCTTAATCTGCAATGTAGAGAAGATATTTTCTCCTGCATTTTTACGTCATAGAATATCTAGTTGTCCACCTCCCGTATGAGGCATTGCTTCTTGGACTTGTTCATTACAGATGGATGTATATGTATGAGCGCTCCATGAAACATTTGAAAGTGAAAGCAAAAATCTCGCAAAGGTGGAAGGGTCAATAGTTGCTGGAAGTTTAATAGCAGAAACATCGCACTTGACATCATACTACTTTGAACCAGCAGTCCGCACTATGAAGAGAGTTTATAGAAGATATGATGATTGTGGAGTCATGCCAACATATGCAGTGGACGGTGTTCCTTATATTTTCTACCAAATTGGACGTTTTGGTTGTAAATTGAAATAATTTTGGTGGTCTAGTGAAGAGGATAAGCATAGTGCCCACACTCATATTATGCTTAACTGCGAGGATGCAGTGACGCGTTTGTTTGAAAGGTAAATATATATTGTTTTAAGTGTATTATATATTGAAGCTATTGTGCAATGTGTATGTTAATTATAAATTGTGATTTTTACAGCTTGTTTGTTACGCAATTTGAAGAAACAATACTAGAAATATCCTCTATTGAGATGGAGAAACGAAAAGATCAACACTTTTTCAAGTGGTTAAAGACTCATGTACTTTATGCGATTACTCAAATATTGACGTTTGTAAAGTGGTAAAAACTTTAGTATAATATGCATTTCTAACTTTGTTACTTTTTTTGTAGGTTGATTATGATGATCCATACTACCCCGTATGGTTTCACGATTTGTTCCAAGGTTCAGTAAAAAATGTGACCACATCACCTATGTATTTCACAAGAGGTTTTAACTTTCACGTATATGATATGGAAGGCGAGGGGAAACAAGTAACTACACAATATGTGTGACATGCGAACCTAATTTTACGGGATTTTGCAGGATATTATTGAAGTTGAATTTGCGGAGTTACTAAAGATGAAGTCCGACCTCTTAAAATGTGACTTGTTCGATCCCATTGTGAACAAATGTATTCAGTTTAACAAATTTGGTGTTGTCGATATCAATTCTGAAAGAAGATACAACAAATTTGAGCCTTTCATCTTAGCTTCTCAAGCCGCCCAAGTTAGCTTCATTCAATATCCTCTTCTTAGAGATTCCGTAATAACATGGTTAGCGGCTATCAATATTACCCCTCATGGACGAATAATTTCTTGAGAAGAACCACATTTTCAAGAAGAAGGGTGTATCACTCATTGACCCGGATAGCCATTAATATGAAGATCTTCCCAACGGTAGACGGATACAGTAGGTGAAGACGAGTTTAATGAAAAGGATGATGATCATTGTACTGATATTGATGAATACTCGAGTGACTCAGAATGATGTAAAATATTGTTTTTATAATATATATCAGTTTAAGACTTCATGCATGTGTGTTATTCAGTTGGATTATAATACTTGTTAGTTCGGGTTTTAGAGATTTAGTTGGAGTCTGGGATTAAATTGGATTTCGGTGATATAGTTGGAGTTTAGGGTTTTGGAGATTTAATTGGGGTATAGAGTTTCTATTTGATCACAAACAAAAGAAACAAAAATTGGAGTTTAGGGTTTAAGGGAAACATGATGATGAGTAAAAGAGAGATATGATGTTATAGATAAGTGAGTTTGGGTTTTATGGATTTGACTTTCAGGATTTTAGATACATTCATAGTAATTTCATCGTAATATAAAATATGGGTTTGGTACATTCTTCGTAGTACAAGTGTCCTTGTTTCTTAATAGGCTTCGTAGTAATTTTTTCGTAACTAAAAACACGGGCCTGGTAAATTCATCGTAATGGAAAACACAGACCTGGTGAATTCGTCGTAATGGAAAACACGGGTCTGGTAAAATCGTCTTAACATTACAACAAATTTACGAGGAAGCGATCATTCACGAGGCAAGCCTCGTGTATTCTTCGCGACCTTCTCTCTGCAAGCTATAAGGTATGTGTATTTTTTTTTAATTATAGTTTAGGTAGTATATAGTGTTGGGGTCAAAATTGATTACGATAAAATTACCACGAGAATGATTTCTCTCGTCCAAGTAAAATAAAACGAGGAAAAACCGTGTCCAAACACCTCATGGTATTTTCAACTCAATTCTCGTCACAAACGGGAAACAATACCATCTTAAAGTCTTGTCACCTCATGACGACCGGACCATTTCTCACCCTCTCGTCGCCCTTGGGCGATCACTCTCACTCTCTCGTTGCCCTCAGGCGATCACTCTTGCTCTATAATCGCCCTTGTGCAATTACTCTCATGCAATCACTCTCGCGCGATCATTCTCGGCCAATCACTCTTGAGCGATCAATCTTGAACAATCACTCTCGTCGCCCTCACCCTCGGGCGACCACTCTCGAGCAATCACTCTCACCCTCTCTTCACCCTCGGGCGACCAGCCTCTCTCTTTCTCTCTCTCTCGTCGCCTTTGGGCGGCCATTCTATCTCTCTCGTACCCCTTGGGCGACCACTCTCTCACTCTCTCGTCGCCTGAAGGCGACCACTCTCTCTCTCTCTCTCGTCGCCATCTGGCAACCACGCCATCTCCTCTTGTTGCCATTGGCAACTTAACACGGCATTCCCTCTTCTCGTCCTCACAACTCTCTCTTTCGAGTCTTTACCGAATTATCTCTTGTTTTGTTTCGATTGGAATCACCGTTGAAATCTTACGAAGAGAATAGCAAGAAATCGTTTTCACGTAGAAACTGTGAATCAATCTTATAAAACGAAATCAATTAACTTAACACCATTTTATCTCGACTATAAGAACATTTTTATTATTCGCGGAACCAACGATATGAAAACTAACATAGTATAAAAGAGATTTCTCTGAAGGAAATCGTAATAAAGGTTAAGCCATAAAACGGCCAGAAAGATCTAAAACGTAATAAAGTGCCCATTTACGACTTTGAACGAGAATTAACCCGATTACAATGACGGTCTATCAAGCTTCCACAAGAGATAAATGAAATATAATATAAATGTTATGTTACCTTATAATCATTGAAAATCAAGAGGATAAGGAAGATTTCCATGAAGAAATAGACTGGAATCGGGGGTAGAAAAGGAATACGACCGACCTTGGAGGCATATATAAGAGAAGCCAAGGCAAGAAGCACATGGACAATTTTTAGATCTTAGAACTATCTGCACTTAGAACCTTAGGCTATATTCTCGACAAGGTCGGTTTCTAAGATTGGCAATCAATTACTAGACGAACTCGCACATGCAGTATGATCTCTAGTTCCACTCTTTCAACTGAACTACGTTTGGCTTGATCCTCGAAAGGGGTATGTAGGCAGTCTTTCATAATGTCCAGTCTAAACCAATCAAAACGTTTTTCGTATCGTTTTTTGTATTTTGTTATTGAGCAGCAAATCAACTAGGTTTAAGGTTTAGGTGAATAGAATTAGAAAAATCGCCATCAGCTCTCTCAGCCGAAGCTATAATCTGTTGTAATGATCGCAACGCTCATACACGAATTTAAAATAAAGATATATTTTTTTCTAATTTTTTTTTGTTATCATTCTATATTTTCCACGTTTATTTGGTCAATTGTCCTTGGATTTTGCAGAGAATCCGGACCTCAAGGAGAGTAAGGTATTTTTTTTGCTTTCCTCGCATTACGGAAATAGACTGTGTGAATTTTGGTTTCCACAGTTTGTCACTAGAAGGAGGAGGGAAGATTACTCTAACTCACGGCCGCAAAACGCCTGATCGAAAAAATGTTTGGAAATATGAAAGAAAAACTCGCAGCTCACAACAACGCTGGTAAAACAAATCCAGCAGTGACTGTTCATATGGCAAAAAAATTATGCAAACGCCGCAGTGCTCTAGAAAATTGAAAACCTAGTCACAACCTTTCACCACAAAAAGATCATTAAAATCAGCTCGTGATTTCTCTTTCTAAACAGGAAGTTCAATGATAAAACCTATCCCACCCCGTCAGATTCCTCTCATTACCAAGTTGGAGAAATCTCAACGCGTAAGGGTTTCGACCGAAAGGCGTTTTCCAAAACTGCGGAGAAACTCTAGATTACTCACGGAAAACATAAACACAGAAAATTGGATACACAATCCTCACTGCTATTCTTATTCTGAATATCTTCGGAAAAATGATGTTCATTTTTATAAAACCATTCGAAACCTAAAACAGATGAAGAAGACTAAACAAAACAAAATGGGAGATCGTATCCGTCACTGCTAAATCTTTTTGGAAAAATTCAAGTGTAGTTTTTGTAGCAACATATTCAGCGAATTCTCGATATTTTTCTACTAAGCTTACTTCGGAAAAACTACTCAAAACTCCCTTGGATCAATCTTACGGAAGCGAGAAAATTTCTGATTAACTTTAGTCGCAATAATTAAGCTCATCACAGCGAGAGTCTCTGATACTAACACATACACGAAATTTGCAGAACAGTCACAAAACGTGAGTTTTCCGAAGAACGGCTCTCGTACAGCCAAATTCGAAAACATGTTTACATAAAAACTTTCGTACAATTAAGATCTACAACATTTTACGAAACAACTTTCGTAAAACTAAACTCATAAAATTTTACGGAATAGCTTTCGTAAAATTAATCTTGCAACTTTTATAAAATTAAGCTCGACAATATTTTATGAAACATTGTTCGTAAAATTAAACGAGGTAGTTTTTTATACAAATTTCGTAGAATAAATTTAAATTCATAGAATAAACATGAAATTCATAGAATAAATTTGACAACATTTATGAAACGATTCTTGTAAATAAAACTCAAAATGACTCTCGGAGAAGGAAAGAGATGGATCAAGATCTGAGAAGTGAACTTCGCTGCCTATCCATGGTCTCACTATCCCCTCTCTCCGACCTCAATCACCTATGACCTCTCACCAAAGCCTCACCACCATACTAGTCTTCCTATTCATCTCCTGGTCACCTTGGCTACTCGTAAAAGCAAAAAGAAATTTGATGAGGTATTTATTTGCTTTCGTAAAACCAATGATACGGAAACTGAAACCCAGATTGGAAAAATATGGTTCACCAAATTAGAACCGCAAGACAGGCTTCAGCCTAAATGCGGCCATGAAAGTAGAGAAAAAAAAAACAATCAATATTCTTACCATCCGTAAAGGGTGGAAACATGAGGAGAAGAAGGGTAAACGAGAAAGCAAAGCGGAGAAGAGGCAAACTCTAATCTCCGAGAAAATTAAGGTATGTTCGACTTGGAAATTTTTGAAATCAGACTTGGAAGTTTCTCAGGAAAGTACTAAGAACTAAAAATGCTTTAGAGATTTCAGTAAACTTTAGGGAACTTAGAATCGAGGTGGATAGTCTAGCGAACTAATCCTTAGGCGATTTTTCCTATCTCGGTCTATTGTTCCTTAATGTTTAGACAGATCTCACAAACCTGTCTAAACTCTCACAAAACCGAGAAACGATTTCCACACATTCAAGCATACTCAGCTCGCTTGCTAAAGAAATAAAGAATTAGAGACACGAACGTCGTCTTAAAACCGACTCGTTCCTAGCAATTTTCTTAAAACCAACATATTCCAAGTCTTCAACCTCAAAACAATCAAAGATCATAATCCCAACGTCGTCTTTAAATCGACCCATACTGTCGATCATACCAGTCCTTGAAAGAAAAAACATACACAACCCTTCAAAATATCGGTTCAACCGTTGTTGGGGTCAAAACGGTAACCTAGAAATCAATGTGTAGGATCGTATTTCTTAAGGAAAAACTTCTCAAAATAATTCCAGGAAGGTCCTAAGTAAGAAACCCCATAACAACGGACGCGTCGGAAACACGGACAATGCTAAGTTGGATGCACCAGATCCAACTCGCCATCATGCGAGTTGGATTGACCAGTCCAACTCGCCTAATGGAGATTTGGATCAACCACATCCAACTCACCATCAGGCGAGTTAGATTCCAATTCGCCATCAGGCGAGTAGTACAATGCCTCTTTGAACCTCGGTCACACTTGTCTTGTCCCAATTAGAGTTACCGTTGGATCTTTGCGATAAAAAACGTAAAGACTTGCTTTCTCATATGAATTCAGATTTTCGTATAAAACGATAACGGTTTTCTTAACACCAAAATAACCTCAACTATACAACTAATTTGAATTACTTGTGAAACTAACATCGTACCAAAGTTTTTCTCTATGGATAAATCATAATAACGCTAAAAGTCAAGAAACAGCCGAAACGGCCTAAAATGCGCTAAGACTCCACTTATGATATCAGACGAATTGAGTCCAAGGTCACTATGAAGGTCTATCCATTATTTGCATGAAAAGATAAATGTCAAGTTTTCAGCAGATAAACATGAGATCAGGAAAATTGAATATTTCCGCAAAGCGATAAACTTGACCTAGGGGCAGAAAAGGAAAGGACGATCGACCTAGAAGGCATATATAAGGGAAACTAAAGCAAGAACCGCTGGTATCCGAAGATTGATACTTAGAAAATTCTTCTTAGCTTAGAAAGATTTAGAACTTAGGTGGCTAGACTAGAAAAGTCATACTTAGAACGTTTTCTCTGCTTATGTTCTACGATTCTCTTTGTTAACATTTCTCTATTCATCTTATTTTCGGTGAAATCTTGTAGGTTTTTTCTCGTTAATCAATAAAATGCATCCGTGCAACTTACCATTGATATTCTGTTATCTTTATCTTTTTCGTATTCATCTGTTTACGCAGATAATCCGGATCCTATGGGAAATTAGGTTTTCCTGACTTTCCTTATTTTACGAACTCGACAGTGCGAATTTCGGTTCCTATAGCGTTTTGTTTGTTTAAAAAAAGGTGGAGTAAGTATGCATATTATACTCATATACTCCCATACTTCAATTTTTTTCCTCAGCATCAAGAAAATGCTTTCGACAAGCAAACTCTTGCGATATTAGACAATGAAATGATGCATCAAAATGTCGAAAGGAAAGGACAATCTAAAATTCGTCTAAACGCTAGCGGCATACCTAGACATTCAAAATTACACGAGAAATCTTCAAACATCAAAGCATTGCTTCCAGTTTATGTCAAACCAAGTGAATCACGGAAAATCACCAAAAACATTTGCGACAAATCAAAATCGAAACACAAGTAGGCAGCGAGAAAACAAGAGAATGATTCCCCCCGCTCATTGACTAGATCTACCGTTGGTTGACGATTCGTTTCGCTCAAGAAACTGACAAAAAAATCGGCGAATAGATCGTACAAATAACCTTTGGTAAAACTCCATGATTTACTCCAAGCAACTTTCACCTAAAGATCGAAATCAAAGCGGAAATGTTTCCCAAAAATCAGCGAAACATTGCTACTTTGATATCTCCATACTTCGCGCCGATTAACTATCTTCACAAAACGTATAACTATAACATTTTATACAAAATAGTCTTTGGGAAAACAAGATCGTTATCATGCAAAATGACGTTGCAATAAGAAAACACGAATGATGAAAACCTAATCCTCGCTCACAAACAACACGAGTAATCTGCGAGAACAATCTTCATTTATTTCTTTGAGAAGCCCTTCTTCTAAAAATTAAACGAAAACTCCTTCATAAAATCTGATCAATTCATACGAAGCAACTTTCAAAATAAACATAGTATTTTTACAAAGAAGTTTTTTTCGTATAACAAAAACAAAGCCGTATGATCCGACTGTGGATGACCATCTAAACTTTATCTCTTGGCACTACGATCTAACAGATCTCATTCTTTAGACCTGTGGCTCGCTGGTTTTGTAAGACCCAAACCCGGCGACTAGGCGCGGTCGA
>CAJHQP010008989.1:0-24351 GCA_905132765.1 Moricandia arvensis
GAGGTTTAGATCTAAGAAAGTTTGAAGCTTTGTGAAGAATCAACCCGGAAAGATCTTTGAAAACGAGAGGGAAAGCTTCAAACTTTCAAACTTTCCTTGGATCCTACGAAAGGTTCAAACTTTTTTTTTGCTTATGAACTTGAAGAACACGAAGAACACAAACCCAGATTATCAGTAACCTGGCTCTGATACCATGAAATCTTTAGAGAATAAGAGAATAGAGATGAATGTTTAGACATAATCAAAGAGAAACTAAAAGAATAGAGAGATTAAGAACAGATTGATGAGAGAAACTATTTCGGCCAAGAGAGAAAAAAAAAGAAAGAACTGCTTGATTATTATTGATACTCGACAGAATGAATATATAGGAGAGCTACAAGGGTTTTCAGAAACAAAAGGAAGAGAAAATGTGTGGACAGAAGCATTAGGCGCGCCTCTCTTCCAACGTTCGACCAAGGGGAGCCACAAGAAGAGCATCAGCATCTTTGACAAGATGCTGATCCCTTTACAGCCTGTACATGCCTTATCCAGACTGCTTTTTACCGGATAGATCAAGGTAAGGCACGGTAAGCTTCTCTAGTTACTCTTTGATTTACCCGGATCATCTTTCACCCTTTTTGGTCGAGTATTTGGGTCGACCATAATCTGTACGGCCTGTACGGCCTTTACGGCATGTACGGCCTGTACGGCCTGTACGGCCTGTACGGCCTGTACGGACATGGTCGACACCAAACTTCTCCAATCCTTTCTCTTCTCTTTAAACTTCTTAACCCAAAGCTCCTACACCATTCTAACTTATCAGAACTCCTGAACTCAACAAAGGGGAGTTTGATTCGAGAACAGAAGGAGTGGTGCGACTTTGATCAGCTTCAAATTTATGCTCTGGAAGACAATGCACGTCTCAGAAAGACTATGGGCCAAAGCACAGCTTAATGGGCTCATTGGAGAGCTTATTGGCCTTATTCATGAGGTATTGGACCGACAGAAGGCTATGGGCCTTGATGAGGCCCTTATAAAGATAGGAATGACTATGGACCAACATGGACATCTAGTATTCAAGCTTATTGACCAAGGAATTGATGGAAGGAAGCTGGTTGGACAGGAAATGAAATGGATGGTCTGGCATGATCGAAAAATGGACCGGTCAAACCGACATGGCCGAGAAATGAGTTGGAAATGGAAGATGAAGAACCAGAGATGGAAATGGATTATCAGGAGTATTTTCTTCATCCAAATGAGCTTAAGGAGGTACTTGGTCGTAGCAGAAACAAGATGGAATGAGCCCAAGCAAGAGTTGTTCGAAAAAGGCCTTTATCGGCCCAAAAAGTGGAAAGACAAGCCAGCTTGGATTATGATTGGGCCAAGAAGATTAAGCACGTCTAATATGGTTTATTTTAAGTTTATTTATGATTTTTATTAAGTGTAAACCAATTGCAATTGGGTTTAGGGTTAGTAAACCAATTAGGAATAGGTTTAGACTAAACCAACTTGGTTTAGGTTTAGGATTTTTTTAGCTTAGGATTTTGTTTTCTTCTTTCTTATTTATGTAGCCACGAGCCTCCATGTAAACGATCAACCATTATTCAATAAACTCGAAACTTTTAAGCAATTGCTTGTCTCGTCTTCTGCTTTCTCTGTTCAGCTAATTCCTTGTGATCCATCAACGACAATACAAGGTAATCTTGTGTCATTGAGTAGCTACACATCTCTGAGGCATTCCCATCGCCAAGGAGAGCAGTTCATCATCAGATCCGAGTGCTAGTAGCCTCTTGATCAACCCTCTATCCATCCCCTTCAAGTGATCCGTGGAGAACAAGCCTATCCAGGCCGCATCAAGGGGTATCAGAGCCACTTGAAGGTTAGGGTTTGAAGATCTATCCTAGGAGCACGAAATCTATCCAATACCAAGTAGATCTTCCATGTATTCTTTTGGAATCAATAGAAACAATGAGAAGAAGGCTGAGAACAAAGCAACAAAGGAGTTGTTGCAGAGAAGAGAAAAAGTTTTCCAGATTCCACCCTTCTATGGAGAGTTTGATCCAGATACATACTTAGAATGGCAAAAGGAGATGGATTCAATCTTTAACTATCATAGGCGCACAGCAAAGAAGCAGGTTCAGCTAGCAACTACTGGATTATGTGGATATGCACTTGACTGGTGGTATCAGACAGCTAACACTAGGAGACAATATGGAGAGCAACAAATTTCTTCTTGGTATGAGATGAAGATTGTCATGAAGAAACGGTTTGTAGCCAAGAGGTATGGGCAAAGTGATTTGGAAAGGATGCAAAGCACAGCTAGAGAAGCTAAAGGACGTGCTAGGACATCCAGAGATGAGCTAAAGTCCTACTATAGTCGTGAGGAACAGAGAAAGCTGCAGCTACATGAAGCATATCTTGATGAATTGCAAAGCCCACAGATCAAGAAACACCTCATGAACATGATAGATCAATCGCTCACTGCTGTGATGAAAAACCCACAACACATGTTAGTCCCACGTCCAGAATCCAGAGATGATGAGCTAAGTTGTTGCCAGAAGGAACCAGCAGAGAAGAAAGAAGAAACTGCAGCAAAACAGGGTGAGATAGAACAAGAGTTTGAATCAGAACCAACCACTCTTTGTCAAGCAGACAACTGGGACACCCACCTGAATCAAGAGGAGATATCATCAGTTATATATGATCACGTGCATGTTCTGAACCAATCTGAAGGAGTCCTTGATGGATCACCTAAAGCTCATGAATTACAACTTACAACTATGGTTGAAGAAGGTGATATCATTGAATCTTTTTCTTGTGATCTACTAACAAAACCTCCTGTATGGATTCAGATCAGCCTAGTGGAGCACCTGAGGTTTGTTAAGGGGCTGCAACACCTTGTTTTCGAACCAGGAGGAAGCTTGTGTTTGCATAAAAGCATCAACAACAGTCTGATCCAAATAGCAGCAGCATTGAAGCTTTATTTGGAAGGGTTATTGCATGAACAGAGAGAACCAATGCTCGTTTCTGGTTTATCCAAGCTGAGATCACGTTTCCAGAAGTTTAATATCAAGGCTTTTGTTTGGTATCAGTGCAGAGAAGCTCAATCAGAAGCAATGAGATCTGAACTAAACAAGGAGCAGAAATTGCTTGTTCTAAGTGTTACTTGTAATGAGCAGAGTCCAGTGAAGCCTCTAGGACGTGTGAAGGATTTACAAAGCTTTGTGTTTGAGCCTGGAGGGAAGATAAACGTGCACAAGAGCTTTCACAACAACATGTTCCAAAGAGAAACAAATAAGCTGAGATTGGACAGTCTTCTCATCCTTGAAGAGCTGGATTTGAGGACCAATCCTTTTAAAGGAGGAGGGAATGGTGCGACTTTGATCAGCTTCAAATTTATGCTCTGGAAGACAATGCACGTCTCAGAAAGACTATGGGCCAAAGCACAGCTTAATGGGCTCATTGGAGAGCTTATTGGCCTTATTCATGAGGTATTGGACCGACAGTGATGCGTCTCTAGGATGCTCTTTGGTTGATGGGAATGGATAGATCCGTGCAAGAACGAATCAGAGACTCAAGTTCTTCAAGGCGTGTGGATTGAATGGTGACACAAGAGGGATGGATGATCTCTTGATACTCCTAGATGAACAAACTGGATATGACACACCAATTTAGACACCCTTAGGTCTCTGGATATTACACACCAGAACTCGACACACTTTCTAGAGAGAGAGCCGTCAAGGAGAAAAGAATACTTGTTGATTAAAAGATGGATGGCTTACAATAGGGTTTAGGGACCCTTTAAATAAAAGAAACCGAGAACAAGCTCTCTAGGGTTTCGGAAATAAGCAAAATGGAAAACTATAGTTTAACTTTAACATATGCTTAAAATAACATAAAAATGTAAACTTCTTTTAGACTTGGACCGAGATAGGGCCTAAGTGATGTGAAGACAAGTTGTGGCCTCGTTAAAAACCTTCCTCCGGAAAACCTTGTTAGATTTTCAGAGTATGGACTCGTGTGTGTGAAGAACAGGATGAACAAACCCTTTAGGGACAGAGAGAACTCGAAATGGTGAGAGAGAAGGGTCTGGTTCAGCTTGTGTATACTTGAACCAGAAACAGAGATTAGGAAAGACTTAGAGAGATTAGAGAGATTATGAAAGGGATAGATTAGAGAGAATCTGATTCAAGAACACTAAGCTTTTGTTTATAGAAGTGGAGAGGGGAAATCCCCCTTACTCCCTTAGGGTTTACAATCGCCACTTATGGCTTTATATAGGCAATACAAGTAGCAGATTAATAAACCTAGATCCTATGGATAGAAACACTTGAAGAATGATGAACGGCTAGGATGATCTCTGGATGGAAGGCAATCCGTGTAGTATAGGTTGATTGGAGGAGAGGAGAAGTGAATATGGACCAAAAGCAGTCTCCATTCAGTATTTGAAATACTTGGCCCTTATTGCAGCTCGCCTTGGTCAAGAGACAGCCTGTCATGTGCTGGCTTGTGGACTGAATGTGTGGACAGGAGTGGCTGCGAGTATGAGCTGGGAAAGGCACCTTCCTGGTTGCTTCCTAAGGCATCTTGAAGATGCCAAAAGGATCTTTCTCCCTTGGATAACCATACTCGCCCATATCCTTGCCTTGAGACCCAAGTCTTCTCCAAAGTGGGTTGTACGGACACCTTGGCCGTACACTTTGGTCCCGGATTTTGCACAAGCCTAAAATGGCTTGAAAGGTTGAGAAAAGTACATTCCGGGTCGACCATGTCCGTACGGTCCGTACAGTCCGTACGGATCCGTACAGTACGGACGACCCGAACTTTGCACATCAACCATTCTCTTCCACACTCTGCCAAACTCCTCCATTGCCTTCCTACTTCAATATAAGCCCTTCTTGGACTTCTTTCTGACTCTAGACAAGCCTCTGGATACTCCTTAAGCCTTGATAAACATTTCCGGAGGTTTTGCCCTAACTTTGCACTTTAGAGCATCTTCATCATTTAGCTTCAGATGTTCATTTCTTCTCTTCAAGTTAACACTCCCCCTCAAGCTTGACTCTAGTGATCCTAAGTCAAGCTTGGAACCTTGAAGAGTCTCCTCATTAAAAACCTTATCAAAGAAAACCCTTTTGGGATAAAACCTTGATAAGGAAAAGAGTAAGATCTCCAAGGCCTAGGGATTGGCCAGTGAGTTCTTTGTGTCTCAACCAGTGTGGTGGACACAAAGAACTCTGGATCATAGCCCTCACTGTGGTGTAAGCTAATCCGACTTGGATTGCTCACCACTGACATTTCTTGAGCTCATCTAGCTCACTCCACACTGATCTTGGTCTCTCCCCCTTTCACCCAACTTCTTGTTGGGTTAAGTGCTCGGATTACCAGATACTAACTCAGCCTTGGTTGCTTCTTCTTCTTGAACAATCACCAAGGACTCATCTTCACAGATCATTGAAGCTTCTCAATACTCCCCCTCAAGCTTGACCATGTGGAACAAGTCAAGCTTGAAAGGATTGCTTCATGATCTTGATCAACACACCACTGCCCACTCCTTTCTGATCTCGCCACCTTGAATGGAATGCTGGAAGATACCTCAGCTAACTCTTCAACCACCTCACTTCAGAAGCCGCATTGTAGAGTCACCTTCTTCTTCACACAGCCAAGAGTGCTCTGACCACTCTCTTGTTTAGATTCGCCAATGTCTTTAAACCCGGATGGCTCCATCTTCGATTCCTGGTGCAATGGTGAGGAGGAACCAGGTCTTGAACTTAGATCATCAGGTAGCTCACTCAAGTCCCCACCTCAAGCTTGAATTGAGTTTAGGTTCAAGCTTGGAAGTGAGCCTGAATAAGCATCCAAACCAGGAGCACACCACCCCAACAGCTGCGCTTAAATCACTGGTCCACCTCCATGTCTTCAGCTCCAAGTACCCTCAGGTCACCGGCCTCCTCAAGCTTTAGAGATGACCTTGCCTTCTTGTGCGCCTTGAACCGGGAGCTCAACAACCTTCATGGCCTGCGCTTCTTATAACCGGCTACTACACCAAGAACCTTCCCATTGCTTCACACAATGGACCCAAGTCTTCCTCTTGTTCCGGATTGAAGCTGAACAAGGGCACTCTTTGTGAACCTGAAACAACACTCAAACTCCAAACAAGATAAGACACACTTGCATTGGGATCAGACCTTGACTAATCATCAAGTTTGATCACCAATGTCACAAGCATTGCACTTAGACAGTATCTCATTGTCTTAAGATCCATCTAATGCAAGCTTACCATTCTCTAACTGCTCCGGATGAACTGATCAGGAACACTCACAAAGCAATTAGGCAATAAACTCCTGCCTTAAACGACCCTTAGATTCAAGTCTAGGTGTCTCAACCTTAAGGCAGTAACAATGATAAACGAATGCAACAGTCTTAACCTATTCTATTCATGAAAGCAAGCCGGATTAGACACACAATCTATCATCCTAGCAAGACAACCATTTAGAACAGAGACTAAGCAACATTATCATTTCCAAATACCAGACCCAATGCTTTACTTTCAATCAGTTTTATTCATGTATGCAAGCAGATTCAGAACATACTATCTAATATCATGGAAAGCATCATTAAGAACTGGAGCAAGCATTTCAATAACTCAAACAACCAAATGAGTCTCTTTCAATACAACCAGGAACAGATTCTAAACATTCACATCTAGCAATCTTTAAACATATTCTCAGGCTTCAACACATCACACACACACATTTCATTTCATATAGATCATAAAGGATTAAGCTTTACTCAAGGGAAAGAAGTTTCTTACAGTCAAGGAACTAGTGTTAGTTCCTTGAATCACCAGTGATACATGGACTGGACAAGAGCTATTGGTGTCGACCCCAACATCTCCTTCCTCCATGGACCTTCCCCTTGGACTCTCCATGTCAAAGACTCCACCTTTCTTCATACTTGAGTCGCCTCCATCAGTAACAAGGTGAAAGCTTTCACCTTTCTTCCTGATCTTTGAATATGAACCGGCCTGGACTGTTTTGATGAAGAGGGGAGCAAGTCCCCTCCAAAACTTCTAGATCCAAGGCTCTTCTTTCTTCTGGACGGGTATGAGAGAGTATGGGTCTTCAAGAACACTTTCTGGGCAGCAGATGAACACCTTCTTGTAGAGGTTGAACCGGCTGGAAAGGAAGTGTCTTTTGGGCTTGAATGGACATGAGAGTGAGCTTAGATCTTCAGCGGATGAAGGAACCAAGTTCTGATGAACCTGGCTCTGATACCATGTTAGATTTTCAGAGTATGGACTCGTGTGTGTGAAGAACAGGATGAACAAACCCTTTAGGGACAGAGAGAACTCGAAATGGTGAGAGAGAAGGGTCTGGTTCAGCTTGTGTATACTTCAACCAGAAACAGAGATTAGGAAAGACTTAGAGAGATTAGAGAGATTATGAAAGGGATAGATTAGAGAGAATCTGATTCAAGAACACTAAGCTTTTGTTTATAGAAGTGGAGAGGGGAAATCCCCCTTACTCCCTTAGGGTTTACAATCGCCACTTATGGCTTTATATAGGCAATACAAGTAGCAGATTAATAAACCTAGATCCTATGGATAGAAACACTTGAAGAATGATGAACGGCTAGGATGATCTCGGGATGGAAGGCAATCCGTGTAGTATAGGTTGATTGGAGGAGAGGAGAAGTGAATATGGACCAAAAGCAGTCTCCATTCAGTATTTGAAATACTTGGCCCTTATTGCAGCTCGCCTTGGTCAAGAGACAGCCTGTCATGTGCTGGCTTGTGGACTGAATGTGTGGACAGGAGTGGCTGCGAGTATGAGCTGGGAAAGGCACCTTCCTGGTTGCTTCCTAAGGCATCTTGAAGATGCCAAAAGGATCTTTCTCCCTTGGATAACCATACTCGCCCATATCCTTTCCTTGAGACCCAAGTCTTCTTCAAAGTGGGTTGTACGGACACCTTGGCCGTACACTTTGGTCCCGGATTTTGCACAAGCCTAAAATGGCTTGAAAGGTTGAGAAAAGTACATTCCGGGTCGACCATGTCCGTACGGTCCGTACGGTCCGTACAGTCCGTACGGATCCGTACAGTATGGACGACCCGAACTTTGCACATCAACCATTCTCTTCCAAACTCTGCCAAACTCCTCCATTGCCTTCCTACTTCAATATAAGCCCTTCTTGGACTTCTTTCTGACTCTAGACAAGCCTCTGGATACTCCTTAAGCCTTGATAAACATTTCCGGAGGTTTTGCCCTAACTTTGCACTTTAGAGCATCTTCATCATTTAGCTTCAGATGTTCATTTCTTCTCTTCAAGTTAACAAACCTCGTGGGACAAAACCAAAAGCAAGGAAAAGAGCACGCACCCCATGTCTTGCCTAGACACTAACTCAGCTTGATGTAGAGATGGCTTGAATTGGGATCAAGACATCTCGGATCAGACCTTGTCCAAGACATTCTTGTTGTGGATGTGAAGTGAGTAATCCGACAACATTCTCTTTAAACTTCTTGACTCTGGAACGAGTCATGGGACCTTCAGGAATGGCTAGAGCATCATCACCAGGTTTCTGGTGCAATGTGGCTTCATGTGGCTCATCTAGACTCTCCTTGTTCTCCTTAGTGATCCGGTCCATGATCACATCATCCCCTCCCTCTTGAAAAGGATTTGTCCTCAAATCAGGTTCATCTACAACAAAAGGAGCCAAGTCAGTGACATTGAAGCTATTTGATACATCATACTTACCTTGGAGATCAAGTTTGTATGCATTGTCATTGATCTTGTGGATGATCTCGAAAGGTCCATCAACCCTTGGCATCAGCTTGGACTTCCTCTCGTTGGGGAACCTATCTTTCCTCAGGTGCAACCACACTTGGTCGCCAACTTCAAAGGTTCTCACACGTCTCCCCTTGTTGGCTTGCTTCTCATAAAGCTTGGTTTTCTGCTCAATGTTTTGTCTAGCCTTCTCATGGATCCGTTGGACCATCTCTGCTTTCTTCTTGCCATCTAGACTGATCCTTTCACACTCAGGTAAAGGCATTAGGTCCAAAGGAGAGGTGGGATTGAACCCATAAACAATCTCAAAAGGTGAATACTTAGAAGCAGAATGCATAGCATGATTGTATGCAAATTCACAGTGTGGTAAATATTCTTCCCATGTCCTTAAGTTCTTTTTAATGAATGCACGCAGGAGTGTCCCTAAGGTTCTATTAACCACTTCAGTTTGTCCATCAGTTTGCGGATGACAAGTAGTAGAAAACAACAGTTTAGTGCCTAGCTTAGACCAAAGTGTCTTCCAGAAGTAACTAAGAAACTTAGTATCCCTATCAGAAACTATAGTTCTAGGCATGCCATGCAAACGAACAACTTCTTTAAAGAACAAGTTAGCAACATGCAATGCATCATCAGTCTTATGACATGCTATGAAATGTGCCATCTTAGAGAACCTATCAACAACAACAAAGATTGAGTCCTTTCCGGTTCTAGTCCTAGGTAATCCAACAACAAAGTCCATGGAAATGTCATTCCAGGGATGGTGTGGAATGGGTAAAGGAATATACAAACCCTGGGATTGGACTTGGGACTTGGCATGCTTGCAAGTAGCACACCTCCCATAGATTCTCTCCACATCTCTCTTCATATGCGGCCAATAGAAGTGATCCTGCAAAACTTTTAAGGTCTTGGCAACCCCAAAGTGTCCCATTAGACTGCCCCCATGGGATTCCCTGACAAAGAGATCTCTCAAAGAGCAGTTAGGCACACACAATCTATTATCATAAAACAAGTAGCCTTCTAGCCTGAAGTAATGCCCTGCAGCAAACTTCTCACAAGAAGCATAGGCTTCCTTGAAATCATGGTCAGTAACATACATATCTTTTATCTGCTCAAAACCAAGTAACTTAGCATCTAGAGTGGTCAAGAGAACATACCTCCGAGATAGTGCATCAGCAACTATGTTCTCCTTACCTTGTTTATACTTGATCACGTATGGGAAGGTCTCAATGAATTCAACCCACCTTGCGTGTCTCTTGCTAAGCTTACTCTGCCCTTTTAGATACTTTAGGGACTCATGATCAGTGTGTATGACAAACTCCTTGGGCCACAAGTAGTGTTGCCACGTTTGTAATGCCCTCACCAAGGCATTGAGTTCTTTGTAATAGGTTGCATAGTTGAGAGTGGCTCCTCCAAGTTTCTCACTGAAGTAGGCTATAGGTTTCCTATCCTGCATCAATACAGCACCAATTCCAATTCCTGAGGCATCACATTCTATTTCAAACGTTTTAGTAAAGTCAGGAAGCATAAGAAGAGGTGATTGAGTAAGCTTCTCTTTTAGGTTCTGGAAAGCCTTCTCTTGTGCTTCTCCCCACTTGAATCCGACATCCTTCTTTATCACTTCAGTCAAGGGAGCTGCAATGGTGCTAAAGTCTCTCACAAATCGCCTATAGAACCCAGCAAGCCCATGGAAACTCCTCACTTCTCCTACTGTGGTTGGACTCAGCCAGTCTTTGATGGCTTTGATCTTCTCCTCATCGACCTTAACTCCATCTGCACTTACAACAAAACCTAGGAAAACCAAGTTATCCGTGCAATGTTAAGTTGATGTATCTAGTTAGTATGGAATAGAGAGGCCGTACAGGCCGTACAAGGCCGTACAAGGCCGTAGGCCGTACAGGCCGTACAAGGTCGACCCAAAAGAGCTTGAAACCATGTTTTGGCAATGTGCAAAAATGGGGTTGTCCGTACAAGAAAAGTTACTGAGGTAAAAAGGTAAAAAGGTAAAAGAGGAGAACTTACCATGAGGAGATCGAGTGGTTAACTTGGAGTGAAAGAAAGGGTTGGGTCGGGTAAACCTTGAAGCTTTAGGCGCCAAGGTTACCGTTTGAAGATAAGGCTTGGTCAAGCTTCCAGCCGGTGCAAGCTGTAAAGTGAGAAGCATCTAGTCAAGATGCCATTGGAATCTAGCCACCAGAGCCACTCGTTTGAACCATTAGGCGCGCCTCTTTTCCTGTCCACATGCTTTCCCTCTCTTGCTTTACGAAACCCTTGTAAACCCTCTCTATATATTCTGAACTCTCTCTATGAATAAAGCATACAGTTCTCTCTAAACTTTCGAGTCTCATAATGTTCTTCATAGTCTCTCATTAATCTCCTTAGTTCTTAGTCTAAACCAAGTCTTTCTTTCATCAAATCTCTTTCTAGTCTCGTCCTTGTTACTTATTTGTCTAAGATCTTAAAAGATCTTATGGTATCAGAGCCAGGTTTATCAAGATCTGGGTTTGTGTTCATCGAGTTGAAGAAGATCAAGGTTGAAACTTTTTGAAGATCTAAGGCTGTTCTTTGAAGATCCGGGTAGAAGACTGAAGTTTGAAGCTTGTGTGGTGGAAAAGCTTGAGTCTTTCACGTTCTTACCTTCAAAGACTCAACCTTTCCTCTCGTTTCTGGGTTCATCCGTGTTCTAAGGTATAGATCCACTCATTTCCAAGCTTTTGAAGTCAAGCTGGTTGTAGATGGATAGTGTTAGCATGAAGGTTCCGGTTACTCTAAAGGGGAGTAACTATCTGTTGTGGTCTCGTTTGGTGAAGACTGCTGTGGGAAGTAAGGGCTTATGGGGTCATATCACATCCGGTGAAGCTCCTAAGCTCATTACTCAAGAAGGTGAAGCTGCAAGTGCCACAAGTGAGGTGGAGAAGTGGCAGCAAGAAGACATGATGGTGATGACAGTTCTTCAAGGATCTCTTGAGACTCCTATCATGGAAGCTTATAGCTACTGTGAAACCGCAAAGGATCTATGGGAGACCTTGAAGAAGGTGTATGGAAACATCTCAAACTTGAGCCAAGTGTTTGAGGTGAAGAGAGCAATCAACGGGTTGCTACAAGAAGATATGGAGTTCACTAAGCATCTTGGAAGGTTCCGAGCCCTCTGGTCCGAGTTAGAGATGCTGAGACCGAGCACGGTTGATGCTGATGAGTTGAATGAAAGGCGAGAGCAAGATAAGGTCTTTGGACTCCTGCTCACTCTAAACCCTGCCTACAACAGCCTCATTAAGCATATCCTGAGAGCTGAGAAGCTTCCATCTCTAGAAGATGTGTGTGCTCAGATACAAAAGGAACAAGGTTCTATTGGGTTGTTTGGAGGTAAGGGGGAGCTTACCTTGGCTAACCAAGCTGCGCAAACTGATCAGGTTGAGACACCAATGGCAAACAAAGCTGCTTTCAAAAAGTATGAAGACCGGAGGTTCAATGGTAACTGTGATCATTGCAAGAAGCACGGCCACAAGAAGAGTCAGTGCTGGATCCTCCACCCACATCTCAAGCCGGCCAAGTTCATGAAGGAGAGGGAAGCTAGAGCTCACATCTCGGAGGGGTCAACTGTTGCAAGCACAAGCAAGACAACCGATGGTGATAAGAGGGAGGCCAGTGAAGGAAAGTCCCTTGTTGCCTACACGGGTGGTACCAGCAGGAACAATGATCAAGACTACATCCGGAGGTTTGACATTGAAGCCCTCATCAAAATGCTCAAGGAGAATGGTAACACCTTTGGTAACCTTAATGGGTTTTCTCTTGGTGCTTCAATGGTTGCTAGTAAGCTAGAAAATGTGATTGATCTTAGGACTGATAGAACTGGTAGGACATTAGAGATGAACCGCCAAAGTCTTGCTTGTTCTATTCCTAAAGGAACTTGTCATATTGCTAATAGCTCAGCTAAACCTTTGATAGTAGACTCAGGAGCCTCCCATCACATGATAAGTGACACCAATCTGATCAAAGACATTGAACCAGCTAATGGTCATGTCATGATTGCTAATGGTGATAAGATTCCTATTAGAGGAGTGGGAAATCTAAAATTGTTTTGTAAGAACTCAAGAGCTTTATATATGCCTGAATTCACTTCAAACCTGTTATCAGTTAAGAAATGCACTAATGATTTGAATTGTAAGGTGATATTCAGTCCTAACGAGGTTGAGTTTCAGGATATTGAGAGCCAAAGGATGATTGGAAAAGGAGTTACCAAGGGCGAGTTATATATGCTTGAAGAGCTTGATCCGATTTCTGATTTTAGTTGTTCCTTTACTACTGTTTCTTCTGCTTTGAATAAGAATGCTTTGTGGCATGCTAGACTAGGACATCCTCATGTTAGAGCTTTGAACTTGATGTTACCAGGTGTTATTTTCGAAAATAATGAGTGTGAAGCTTGCATTTTAGGCAAGCATTGTAAGAATGTCTTTCCAAGATCATCTACTGTTTATGAGAAGTGCTTTGATTTGATTCATTCTGATGTGTGGACTGCTCCTTGCATATCTAGGGATAATCATAAGTATTTTGTGACATTCATTGATGAAAAATATAAATACACCTGGTTAACACTCATTCCATCTAAAGATAGAGTTCTTGATGAATTTAAAAATTTTCAATCCTATGTGACTAACCATTATCATGCCAAGTTTAAAATTTTTAGATCAGATAATGGAGGAGAGTACACAAGTCATGCCTTCAAGGATCACTTAGCTCGTCATGGGATCCTTCATCAGACCAGTTGCCCTTATACTCCACAGCAAAATGGAGTGGCTGAGAGGAAGAACCGCCATCTCATGGAGATTGCAAGGTCCTTAATGTTTCAAGCAAATGTCCCTAAGAGATTTTGGAGTGATGCTGTGACTACTGCTTGCTATCTCATCAACCGCACACCCACAAAGGTCCTGAATGATCAAGCCCCCTTTGAGGTTCTCAACAAGTACAAGCCATCAGTGGACTATCTACGGGTCTTTGGGTGCCTCTGCTATGTACTAATACCTGGTGAGATGAGAAACAAGTTAGAAGTCAAGAGTACAAAGGCAATGTTTATAGGCTACTCTACAACTCAAAAGGGATACAAGTGCTATGATCCAGTGGCAAGAAGAGTTCTGGTGTCTAGGGATGTCAAGTTCATAGAAGAAAGGGGGTATTATGAGGAGAAGAATCAAGAAGAGTTGAAGGACCTTACCTCGGATAAGGCAGCAACTCTTAGAATTATCTTGGAAGGTCTTGGTATTGGAGTGACCAAGAACCCGGATGAAAGTGGTCCAAAAGGGATGAATGAAGCAAATCAGTCTCCCCACCTTGATATGAGGGGGGAAACACTGAAGATCAAGGAGATGAAGAATCTGGTAGTGGTGGTGAAGAGTGTTATTCGGGACAAGAAGACTTTGACTCTCCAGGGGAAGATAGAAGTTCAGGGTCTCATGATCAAGGTGGAGATACTCAAGAAGGTTAGAGAAGTACTGAACAGCAAGAGGAGGAAGAACCGGAAAGAAGGGAAGTAGAACCGCAGCAACAGCTGAGAAGAAGTTCTAGGATAAGAAAACCACCATCTGATTGGGTTAACACTAGGGTTTACTACAATGCCCAAGCTGTTGCCCATCCATCCCAAGTGGTCTGCTCCTTTACTAAGTATCCAGAGGAACATTGTTCCTTTATGGTGAGTCTGGACGAGAGCTATATACCAAGATCTTATGAGGAAGCTGTCAAAGACAAGGAGTGGAAGGAGTCAGTTGGTGCTGAAGCAAGTGCCATGATTAAGAATGACACATGGTATGAGAGTGAGCTACCAAGAGGGAAGAAGGCTGTGACCAGTAGATGGATCTTTACCATCAAGTACTTGGCAAATGGGAAGATTGATAGGAAGAAAACCAGGTTGGTTGCAAGAGGATTTACTCAAACCTATGGAGAAGATTATGTGGATACGTTTGCTCCAGTTGCAAAACTTCACACTATCAGAATCATACTGTCTCTTGCGGTTAACCTTGAGTGGGGTCTTTGGCAAATGGATGTGAAGAATGCTTTTCTTCAAGGAGAACTTGAAGACGAGGTTTATATGCATCCTCCACCAGGCCTGGTACACTTAGTAAAGAAGGGAAATGTTCTTCGGCTTAAGAAGGCAATGTATGGTCTCAAGCAGTCTCCTAGAGCCTGGTACAACAAGCTGAGCACAACTCTAAATGGAAAAGGGTTCAAGAGATCTGAACTGGACCATACCTTGTTCACTCTTTCGACCACATCAGGTATAGTTGTCCTTCTTGTGTATGTTGATGATATCATCATTACAGGAAGTGACAAGGCAGGTATTCAATCCACAAAAGACTTCCTTAAATCTGTGTTTGAAATTAAAGACTTGGGAGAGATGAAGTACTTCCTTGGTATTGAGATATGTAGATCCAAGGAAGGTTTGTTTCTGTCCCAGAGAAAGTATACACTTGATCTCTTGAAAGATGCAGGGAAGCATGGAGGAAAGACAGCCAAGATGCCACTAGACGATGGGTACAAGATTCCTCGTGAGGGGGAGATTGAAGACAACCGACCATTCCATGATCCTAAGCTTTATAGAAAGCTTGTTGGTAAGTTGATATACCTTACCATTACTCGACCTGATATCTGTTTTGCTGTGAACCAGGTGAGTCAACATATGCAAATCCCAAAGGAACATCACTGGCATATGGTTGAAAGGATCCTGATGTATCTCAACGGATCATCAAACCTTGGAGTTTGGATGGGGTGCAACAGAAGTACTGAAGTGGTGGGCTACTGTGATGCGGATTGGGCAGGAGACAGGATGGACAGAAAGTCAACCACTGGATACTGCACCTTCATAGGTGGGAACCTGGTCACATGGAAAAGCAAGAAGCAGAAGGTGGTCTCTTGTTCCAGTGCCGAGGCTGAGTATTGGGCAATGCTTAAACTCACAAACGAGCTGGTATGGATCAAAGGCATACTAAAACATGTGGAGGTTGATCAGTCTACACCAATGACTATGCATTGTGATAATCAAGCTGCAATCCATATAGCCTCCAACTCAGTTTTCCATGAAAGAACCAAGCACATTGAGGTGGATTGTCACAAGGTGAGGCAAATGATTGGATTAGGAGTGACCTTGCCGTGCTATACAAGAAGTGAAGATCAGTTGGCAGATGTGTTTACAAAGGCTGCAAGACAGAAGACAATGGAGTCCATCCATGTGAGGTTGGGACTCATTGATCTAAACCAACTTAGCTAATCCCCTGCTATGAGGTCTCCACTCTTTTTCCCTCATCAAAGGGTTTTATCCCAACCAGGGTTTTCTCTTTGGTGAGGTTTTTAATGAGGGAGATCTCATAGCCTTCCAAGTTCGACTTGTTCCATATGGTCAAGCTTGAGGGGGAGTGTTAAGTTGATGTATCTAGTTAGTATGGAATAGAGAGAAGGAGGAAAAGAGAGGGGTTTGGGTCGACCTTGTCCGTACAAGGCCGTACAGGCCGTACAAGGCCGTACAAGGCCGTACAGGCCGTACAGGCCGTACAGGGCGTACAAGGTCGACCCAAAAGAGCTTGAAACCATGTTTTGGCAATGTGCAAAAATGGGGTTGTCCGTACAAGAAAAGTTACTGAGGTAAAAAGGTAAAAAGGTAAAAGAGGAGAACTTACCATGAGGAGATCGAGTGGTTAACTTGGAGTGAAAGAAAGGGTTGGGTCGGGTAAACCTTGAAGCTTTAGGCGCCAAGGTTACCGTTTGAAGATAAGGCTTGGTCAAGCTTCCAGCCGGTGCAAGCTGTAAAGTGAGAAGCATCTAGTCAAGATGCCATTGGAATCTAGCCACCAGAGCCACTCGTTTGAACCATTAGGCGCGCCTCTTTTCCTGTCCACATGCTTTCCCTCTCTTGCTTTACGAAACCCTTGTAAACCCTCTCTATATATTCTGAACTCTCTCTATGAATAAAGCATACAGTTCTCTCTAAAATTTCGAGTCTCATAATGTTCTTCATAGTCTCTCATTAATCTCCTTAGTTCTTAGTCTAAACCAAGTCTTTCTTTCATCAAATCTCTTTCTAGTCTCGTCCTTGTTACTTATTTGTCTAAGATCTTAAAAGATCTTATGCAAAAGGTGCACTTCTTCAAGTTGGCATAAAGCTTTTCATTCCTTAAAACATTCAGGACAGCCCAAAGATGTTCTAGATGTTCTTCTAAGTTCTTGCTATATACTAAGATGTCATCAAAGTATACTACAACAGAAATGCCTATGAATGACCTAAGAACATGATTTTAATTAACCTCATGAATGTACTAGGTGCATTGGTTAATCCAAATGGCATAACTAACCACTCATATAGTCCATGTTTAGTTTTGAATGCAATTTTCAATTCATCTCCTTCTTTCATCCTAATCTGATGATAACTACTTTTTTAAATCTATCTTAGAAAAGATGCAAGAACCATGCAATTCATCAAGCATATCATCAAGTCTAGGGATAGGATGGCGATACTTCACTGTGATGTTGTTGATTGATCTACAATCAACAAACATACGCCATGTACCATCCTTCTTAGGCACTAGGAGCACTGGTACAGCACATGGGCTCAAACTCTCTCGGATATAGCCCTTCTCCATGAGTTCCTCTACTTGTCTTTGTAACTCCTTGGTCTCCACCGGATTGGTTCTGTATGCTGGACGGTTTGGAAGTGTAGATCCTGGAACAAAGTCTATCTGGTGCTCAATCCCTCTCAAAGGTGGTAAACCAATGGGATTGTCGTCTGGAAATACATCTTGAAACTCCTGCAAAAGAGAAACCATTTCACTCGGATACACCGGTGTAGAATTTGTTAGGTTCAAAAGAGTTTCTTTAAACACAAGTAAGATAGCAGATTGTTGAGAGTGGAGAGTTCTTTTCATATCACCCATGTTAGCATAGAAGTTAGGCTGCTTAGTTCCAGCCAGATTTAGATCAATCTCCTTCTTCTTTTGGAGTTGAACCTGATCTTGTTGAACTTCCTTAGGTGTCAAGGGAACCAGAGTGGTCTTGCGTCCCTTGAACTCAAAGGAGTGCTTGTTGGTGAAGCCATCATGGATAACTCGGCGATCAGATTGCCAAGGTCTTCCAAGAAGTATGTGACCAGCCTCCATAGGAAACACATCACACAAGACTTCATCTTCATATCTCCCAATGGCTAAGGGAATAAGGACTTGACTTGAGACCTTCATGGTACCTTCTTCATTCAGCCATTGTAGCCGGTACGGTTTGGGATGCTTCTGAACCTTCAATCCCAACTTTTTGACCAGGGTTTCACTCGCAGCATTCACACAACTACCTCCATCAACAATGAGGCTGCACACTTTTCCTTGGACCAAGCACCGGGTGTAGAAGAGGTTCTCACGCTGCTCCAGCTCCTCAGCCTTGTTTTGCAAGCTTAGAAGTCTTCTTACTACTAAGAGCTTCCCCTGGACTGGTCCTTCTTCATGTTCTTCTTCAGTGTCTTCTTGGTCAGACTCAGTGTTGTCATCTTCTGAGGCATACTCTCCATCTTCCAGCAAGATCATGACTCTCTTGTTGGTACATTCAGAGGCGTAATGACCTCTTCCTTGGCACTTGAAACACTTGACATCACGAGCTCTGGAACTAGAGGCTTCAACCTTGCCTTTGCCCTTGTCAAAAGCACTGCTTGGTTTGGTCTCTTCTCTCGGATAGGGCTTGTGATCCTTCTGGAACGGCTTAGACTCCTTAGGGTAAGGTGTCTTCTCTTCCTTGGTATTGTGTAACCGGTTAGAGCCATAGTGGCTGCGTGAATGTCCCTTCCTCTTGAGCTGTTGCTCCACAAGAATAGCTTTGTGTAGCATCTCTTCAAGCTCCACATAATGTTGCATCTCAACATTGTCTTGTATCTCTCGGTTTAAACCACATAGGAACCTTGACATGGTTGCTTCTCTATCTTCCGATATGCTAGCTCTTAGCATGAGCAACTCCATCTCCTGGTAGTACTCCTCCACTGATCTTGAGCCTTGGGTAAGTTTCCTAAGCCGGTGATGCAAGTCTCTGTGGTAGTGAATTGGAACAAACCTCTTGCGCATGATAGACTTCATCTCTGTCCAAGTCTCAACTGGTTCCTCTCCATTCCTTCTACGAGTTGTGATGTACTGATCCCACCAACTTAGAGCATAGTCATAGAACTCAGTAGCAGCAATCTGAATCTTCTTGTGGTTGGTGTACTGCTTACACTGAAAGACTAGCTCAATCTTCTTCTCCCACTCAAGGTAGGCATCCGGATCAGCTTTGCCATGGAATGGGGGTATCTTTATCTTCAAACCAGCAAGCTCATCTCCCTGGTTCATTCTTCCTTCTTGGACACGCCTATGTCTTCTTTGGCTTTGTCTATAGGATGAAATGAGGTGTTCATACTCATTGTCAGTCTCCTCATAACCGGCATGCTCTTGGCGAGTTGCGTGAGGTCTCTCTTCTCTCCTAGTCTCCCGGTTTGGAACTTGACCAGTAGCTCTCCTGATGTCTTCTCTGAGCTCTCTCCGGATGTCATTGAGGTTGGTTCTCATCATCTCGGTCATGGTTGCTACCATGTTCTGATTGAGTTGAGCCGACATAGCCTCCATGAGAAGCTTGTTCTTCCTAACGAGCGCAGCTTCTTCTTCAGACTCGGATCCCATGCTTCCTGCGCAAAGGTAAACAAAAATAACCAGTAAAAGATTTCTAGGTAACAAGATAAGCAAAAAGGAAAAAGATCAACAAGAATTAAGCTTGTTCCGCAAGACAAAAAGAAAAAAGGATACTCGGCTAGGTTAAAAGGGAACTAGGGTTTCCGCCTACCAAGCAAAAAGGAAATTCTTTAAACTTTGTCTAAACTTCTCTAAGGTTTTCTAGCAGCCTAAACAACCTTAATCTACTCGTGTTCAAGGTAATTAAGTTGATTTGCAGAAGAAACTAAGTGATCTAAAGAGACAAGACCTTATGCGGCTAGGGTTTAACAACTAGGGTTTCCGCAAGCAAAAAGGAAAATCTCTTAAACCTTGTCTATTCTCTCTGAATTTCGAGCAGCCCTAAACAGGTTAGATCTACTGCTTATTCAAGATGATAGAGATGAAACACGGATGAAACAAAAACAATGGAGAGAAAACGAGCACTTCCCAACCAAAGTCGCTTTGATACCACTTGATGCGTCCCTAGGATGCTCTTTGGTTGATGGGAATGGATAGATCCTTGCAAGAACGAATCAGAGACTCAAGTTCTTCAAGGCGTGTGGATTGAATGGTGACACAAGAGGGATGGATGATCTCTTGATACTCCTAGATGAACAAACCGGATATGACACACCAATTTAGACACCCTTAGGTCTCTGGATATTACACACCAGAACTCGACACACTTTCTAGAGAGAGAGCCGTCAAGGAGAAAAGAATACTTGTTGATTAAAAGATGGATGGCTTACAATAGGGTTTAGGGACCCTTTAAATAAAAGAAACCGAGAACAAGCTCTCTAGGGTTTCGGAAATAAGCAAAATGGAAAACTATAGTTTAACTTTAACATATGCTTAAAATAACATAAAAATGTAAACTTCTTTTAGACTTGGACCGAGATAGGGCCTAAGTGATGTGAAGACAAGTTGTGGCCTCGTTAAAAACCTTCCTCCGGAAAACCTCGTGGGACAAAACCAAAAGCAAGGAAAAGAGCACGCACCCCATGTCTTGCCTAGACACTAACTCAGCTTGATGTAGAGATGGCTTGAATTGTGATCAAGACATCTCGGATCAGACCTTGTCCAAGACTTTCTTGTTGTGGATGTGAAGTGAGTAATCCAACAACATTCTCTTTAAACTTCTTGACTCTGGAACGAGTCATGGGACCTTCAGGAATGGCTAGAGCATCATCACCAGGTTTCTGGTGCAATGTGGCTTCATGTGGCTCATCTAGACTCTCCTTGTTCTCCTTAGTGATCCGGTCCATGATCACATCAGACAGAAGGCTATAGGCCTTGATGAGGCCCTTATAAAGATAGGAATGACTATGGACCAACATGGACATCTAGTATTCAAGCTTATTGACCAAGGAATTGATGGAAGGAAGCTGGTTGGACAGGAAATGAAATGGATGGTCTGGCATGATCGAAAAATGGACCGGTCAAACCGACATGGCCGAGAAATGAGTTGGAAATGGAAGATGAAGAACCAGAGATGGAAATGGATTATCAGGAGTATTTTCTTCATCCAAATGAGCTTAAGGAGGTACTTGGTCGTAGCAGAAACAAGATGGAATGAGCCCAAGCAAGAGTTGTTCGAAAAAGGCCTTTATTGGCCCAAAAAGTGGAAAGACAAGCCAGCTTGGATTATGATTGGGCCAAGAAGATTAAGCACGTCTAATATGGTTTATTTTAAGTTTATTTATGATTTTTATTAAGTGTAAACCAATTGCAATTGGGTTTAGGGTTAGTAAACCAATTAGGAATAGGTTTAGACTAAACCAACTTGGTTTAGGTTTAGGATTTTTTTAGCTTAGGATTTTGTTTTCTTCTTTCTTATTTATGTAGCCACGAGTCTCCATGTAAACGATCAACCATTATTCAATAAACTCGAAACTTTTAAGCAATTGCTTGTCTCGTCTTCTGCTTTCTCTGTCAGCTAAATTAACATTGATCTTCACCTAAAGGAAGGAATTCCTTGTGATCCATCAACGACAATACAAGGTAATCTTGTGTCATTGAGTAGCTACACATCTCTGAGGCATTCCCATCGCCAAGGAGAGCAGTTCATCATCAGATCCGAGTGCTAGTAGCCTCTTGATCAACCCTCTATCCATCCCCTTCAAGTGATCCGTGGAGAACAAGCCTATCCAGGCCGCACCAATTGGTATCAGAGCACCAAGTCCTACTATAGTCGTGAGGAACAGAGAAAGCTGCAGCTACATGAAGCATATCTTGATGAATTGCAAAGCCCACATATCAAGATACCACAGATCAAGCTGCAGCTCTAATACCACTTGGTGCGGCCTGGATAGGCTTGTTGTCCACGGATCACTTGAAGGGGATGGATAGAGGGTTGATCAAGAGGCTACTAGCACTCGGATCTGATGATGAACTGCTCTCCTTGGCGATGGGAATGCCTCAGAGATGTGTAGCTACTCAAAGACACAAGATTACCTTGTATTGTCGTTGATGGATCACAAGGAATTCCTTCCTTTAGATGAAGATCAATGTTCCTTTAGCTGACAGAGAAAGCAGAAGACGAGACAAGCAATTGCTTAAAAGTTTCGAGTTTATTGAATAATGGTTGATCATTTACATGGAGGCTCGTGGCTACATAAATAAGAAAGAAGAAAACAAAATCCTAAGCTAAAAAAATCCTAAACCTAAACCAAGTTGGTTTAGTCTAAACCTATTCCTAATTGGTTTTCTAACCCTAAACCCAATTGCAATTGGTTTACACTTAATAAAAATCATAAATAAACTTAAAATAAACCATATTAGACGTGCTTAATCTTCTTGGCCCAATCATAATCCAAGCTGGCTTGTCTTTCCACTTTTTGGGCCAATAAAGGCCTTTTTCGAACAACTCTTGCTTGGGCTCATTCCATCTTGTCTCTGCTACGACCAAGTACCTCCTTAAGCTCATTTGGATAATGAAAATACTCCTGATAATCCATTTCCATCTCTGGTTCTTCATCTTCCATTTCCAACTCATTTCTCGGCCATGTCGGTTTGACCTGTCCATTTTTCGATCATGCCAGACCATCCATTTCATTTCCTGTCCAACCAGCTTCATTCCATCAATTCCTTGGTCAATAATCTTGAATACTAGACGTCCATGTTGGTCCATAGTCATTCCTATCTTTATAAGGGCCTCATCAAGGCCCATAGCCTTCTGTCGGTCCAATACCTCATGAATAAGGCCAATACGCTCTCCAATGGGCCCATTAAGCTGTGCTTTGGCCCATAGTCTTTCAGAGACGTGCATTGTCTTCCAGAGCATAAATTTGAAGCTGATTAAAGTCGCACCAAGGAGAGAGAGAGAGAGAGAGAAGTGTTTGCACGAGAGAATAAGAGAGAATAGAGAAGGAGATTTTATTCCTTGCTTTGTGTAAACTGCATACAAGTAACTTAAATAGGCAAGATGCCTTCTGTACACTTCTGAACGGACAAAAGGAAATGAATAAAATAAAGATGCTCTGGCCGAGGTTCTGTGGGTGAAAGTGACTTGTGCTGAACGGTCTGGTTGCAAGTGGAAGGGTTCAGCACATGTGACTTTAACTATAAACAAATCCTCTCCTTTGTCTCCTTGCTTCCCAATGGTTCACTCTTGTTTGAATATTCAAACTTGGCGAGTGGCTCTTCTTTTCCTTGCTTCTCAAGTTTCTTCTAGGTCACGGATGGGTGCCTTGTATGTCAAGTCATTCCGTACACTTGTACGGATTGCCTTGCCTCCCAAGTAAGCCCATCCTCTTTATTTCTTTGTCTTATTTATTACCTAAGGTCAATATAGGGAATTTTAAGTTGTTTGATAGAGAATCCACTGCCTTCTATATGCCTGGTTTTGCCTCTAACTTACTTTCAGTAAAGAAGGCCACGGTTGACCTGAATTGTCAGGTGGTTTTTAGGCCTAATGATGTTAAGTTTCAGGACCTTAAGACAGGGAAGGTGATTGGAGAAGGAAACAGCAAAGATGGTTTATACCATATCCAAAAGACTAAGCTTTCTTACTCTTCTTGTTCTATTCCTTTATGCATGACCAGTACTAATCTATGTGATAGCACTACTTGGCATGCTAGATTAGGTCACCCACACTCACGTGCATTAGAACTTATGATGCCTCATATGTCATTTAGTCATCTGGAATGTGAAGCATGCATCTTAGGAAAGCATTGCAAATCTGTGTTTCCAACATCAGTAACAATCTATGAAAAATGTTTTGACTTAATTCACTCTGATGTTTGGACCTCTCCATGTCTGTCTAGGGATAACCAAAAGTATTTTGTCACCTTTATAGATGAAAAATCAAAATACACTTGGATTACATTGCTTCCATCTAAGGATCGTGTGTTAGATGCATTTATGAACTTCCAGTCGTATGTTACTAACCACTTTAAGGCTAATGTGAAGGTACTAAGGTCAGACAATGGAGGAGAGTATACAAGCCATGCTTTCAAGAATCATTTGGCAAAACATGGCATAGTTCACCAAACAAGCTGCCCTTATACCCCTCAGCAAAATGGAGTGGCTGAAAGAAAGAATAGGCATCTGATGGAGGTTGCCAGATCAATGATGTTTCATGCAAATGTTCCTAAGAGATTCTGGAGTGATGCTGTGGTGACAGCAGGCTATCTGATCAACAGGATTCCTACCAAGGTGTTGAAGGATATTTCTCCTTATGAAGTGTTGAACCAAACCAGACCATCTATTCATCACCTCAGAGTGTTTGGATGTGACTGCTTTGTGCTAATACCAGGGGAGCAAAGGAACAAGCTAGAAGCAAAGAGCATGAAGTGTATTTTCATAGGCTATTCTCCCACACAGAAAGGATACAAGTGCTATAATCCTGACACAGGGAAAGTACTTGTATCTAGAGATGTAAAGTTTATGGAAGGAA
>CAJHQP010008990.1:0-24345 GCA_905132765.1 Moricandia arvensis
CCATTGAACAACCCTAAATCTCAAAGTGAACTACTCAGACATAGCAATAAAAGAACATGAATAAATCATGAATAAATTGCATAGAATAAACTGAGTAAAAAGATAAGGAGTTCAAGATCTTCTCTAAAATGATGATAAGATCTCTCTCTCCAATAGATGTAGTAAGGTGTTCTAACTCTTAGTTCTAAGACTCTTCTCTAACTTAGAAGACAACTCTTTCTTAGGTCTTCTAGGCTTAGCCTATAACTAAGATAGAAAATCCTAATAAATAGTCTAAATTTGGCTAGGGACTTGTCTTGCAAATGATTGAAATTCTATGTAAAACTTGTAATTTCTGGCTGAGCATCCTAAATGCTCCAAAATAGACCAAAAGCTCCATTTGCTTCCAATGAGTACCTAGACCTGTAAATATTCTAAAACAGTACCAAATGCATATAAAAGACTCTAAAAATTCTCTATATATCATAGGTAAAATCCATGGCATATCAAAGAGCATCTTGTTGTTCTGCGTAGACTTCTCGGCATTTACGAAAACTGTGGTGTCAACCGATGCTGGTGGCTGAGTGTTGATCGAAACCTCGCCGTCATCTTCATACTCTTTACCAGAATCAAAATAACAAACTGCCACAAATCGTGGATCATATCCTATCTCAATACATGGTGTGTTTGCCTGGATCACTTGAACATGATCATAGAAATCAGTCTCACTTATGTGTGAGAGATACAACCTATTTTTTTTCATGTCACAAACAGATACAGTATCCATGAAGGCTATCTCGAGGTAATAGAGAAGAATTCCAATCTATCTGAATATCCATGATATGAAAATCTACAGAAACTAAGGCATTGCCGATTTGTACCTAAAGGTTTCTAACAATCCCTCCTAAATTTACTTTGGAGCAATCCATAAAGGTGAATGAATAGCTAGACAATTCTATCTCAGACTGAGCTGCTCATCCATCACCCTGCACATAATACTTACCGAAGAATATGTATCGCAGAGTGCAGTAGGGTAAATGTGACCTCTAATCGTGCAAGGTACCACAAACTTCTGAGGATCACTTTTCTTCTTCAATGTAACCATCTGCCTTCATCCTCTCTAGGATCTGATAGAACAAATCCTCAATGCCCTCGTCTGTCTCTTTGCTCTCTCTGAAAAACATCCATAGCCGGTGGGCCTAATAAGATTCATCGAATGGCATGTTCACAGGGATTCTCATCATCCTCTTGGTTAAATTATCCAGCTCTTTCTTATTAACTTCTCTTCTTAGATGCTTAGGAACCTTGTTCTTATTTCTCTTAGAAACTTTTTCCTTAGTGGCCTGCTCAATGATCATATGCTCTAGTGCATCTTTCGAATGCTGACTGGTCTTCACTGTTGGTTTGTTGATGTCAGAGATGAGTGTCTTGAAGCATTCCAATTGTTCTGCATTGACTGCTTCGCTATAAAACCTAGTATGTAACCGGTGAGTGTCGATCCGATGAACGTGTGAGAGTGCCGATCGAGGCTTGCCATTTCGAAAGACAGTACGAATTCAATATGGGTTGTCGATCGGCTGCTCAATCTCTGGTGTCACTTGAAACCAGTTTCGAACTACCGAAGGACATAAAATTTCAACTTGAAAGTCTCTTTCTTGGAGTTTCTCTCCTTCACCACTTGCCAGAAATCATCATCTATGATGGCACTCACGTGATGTTTATGCCCATCCTCTCCTTTTGCCTTAATCAATGCTTCATGTCTTCTCGCAACTTCACTCGGCAGAACCACTTGAGTTTCCAACTTCTTCACATGTGTTCTGAGAGCTTCGAACTTTTCAGGTTGGTGTATACAAAATCTATCTTCCTATTAAATTCCGCTGTCAAATTCTGCTGAACCTCATCAACCTGATCAACCATACTCTCTATTGCTCTCTTGAGTTGATGGTGCTGGATTATGGTAAGAAATGCTCCATAGCTCCTGTTGTTGATGTAAGGTCTCTGGTGCTGTGAATTCTAGGTGTGATTACCCCTCTGACCATTGCCATAAGAGTTTATGTTTCCACCTTGATTCCCATACTTCTGAAACCAGTGCAACTAATGTAGTTTATATCGTCCTTATCGACCTAATCATTGGCGGTATCAACAGCCTCTACATCTTCTGCAAAGCTCACCTGCTTCTTAAGAAGCTTATGAACACTGTCCCAACTTGGCTTTAACTTCAGCCACATGCTTCTTGTCCAAGATGACATCCGATTTCTTCCTCTCCAAATCAGGGTTCTTGGTGCTATTGTTAAATGTCAAGTTATCAGTAAGTCTCACAGCTTTTCTGGATTCTAGTGTTGAAATTTCCTTCACTAGCAGTGCCTAGAGTCATCTGGTAAGGAAAAGTGATGCCTCTGAAAAATGTTCTAAGAAATTGTACCTCGTTGAACCCATGGTGTGGCAAGTCCTCTGAAATGACTTGAATATGATACATGAGCTTTCGAAAGATTATGCAGGCTCCTGTGCTGAATGTAGCAATTATTTTCCTCAAGTCCTCATATCGCGCATCATCAAAGAAATTACGGAGGAAGGCGTTTTTGATGTAAGTCCAAGATGTAAGAGATCCCAGTGGTAACTGCTTAAGCCCATATGAAGCACCTCCATCAAGTGAATACTTGAAGAGCTTACAATGAAGGTATTCCTCTAGACTCCATTGGCTTTGATAGCATAAACTAGATCCTCGAACCGCTCAAGATGGTCCATCAGATACTGATGTTGGTAACCATGGTAAGGTGTCTGTCCCAAAAGTGTAAATTATGTGATTTCAACTCAAAATCGTTCCTCTGGAAATTAGGAGGAAAAATAGTATATTTGTTGGCGTAGTATTGATATTGGCGGTTGTAATAAGCCCATGTTCTGAGTCGAGCAGCCTTAGCATTTTCAGAAGATAAATCTTCCGCAGCTTCTCTAGAAGCTTCCTCTGGTTCAAGGATTACAATCCCCTTGATCCGCCACTCTTTGACCTGCTGCATTACGTAGATGACCATCTTTGTTATCCCTCGTTAGTAAAAGAGTTGTGACCATGTTTCTTGCTCGTGGGTTGGTGTTGATCGACAAAGACGTGGTGGTGTCGATAGTTGCTCGCTAATAAGTAGTATCGATCAACGTTGAGTGTTGGTGTCGATCGATGACGTGCACTTCTCTTGCATGTCGTGCGTTCTAATAGTGCAGCGTCTGAGAATACTAGCAAATTAGATGTGCTCCCAAATTAACCCTGTGAGCAACTTTATATCTCAAATAAGAGGTTCAGTTGTAGTACCTAGGGATCGAATCCACAAGGAGCTTGGGACCTCCATAGACTTATTAATATTAAGATTAAGCTAGGCAAGTATTAAAAAACTGTAAATAACAACGGTTGGTTTGTAGAAAATCCGATAAATAGCTAGATTCAGGGTTTCAGGCAATAATATAATGATGTATAGGTGCTAAGGATGTGTGATAAACCGTCATGGAACTCGAATGTAATAGTAATATATCCAGCTCTCATGGTGAGTCTAATCAGATTGCTAAGTCTTTGTTCCAGCTGTCGTATGCGAACAACGATCTAGTATCGATCAATACTATGGGATGAGTGTCGATCGATAATTCTTTAAGCAAGAATTAACGTCATAATCGATATGTTCACTAACAGGAAGGTTTTTATGTATTTCAATGCAAACTCTATCAAATTAATCCTACGAACTACTCTTGCCCATAGAGGTCAAATTGTAATATTGAGGGACGAATGCACATGGTGCATGAGTACACAATAAACTCAATACATTCGCGAATAAGCTAGGCAAATATATTAATAAGCAATAAATAATCTATAGCAGATAATTGATTGATTGGTAAGTAAATAATAATAATAAATAGCTAGATATAGGGCTTCAGGCAAGTACATTATAGATGATATAAGCTAATGGTATTAATCTATTGACTAAGTTCGATGTCTAATGTAAAAGACAACCAGCTCTCACTGCCAATCTAATCTATTGACTAAGTTCGATGTCTCAGCTCTTGCTTGTTGACAAGGAATGACCGCCGATCGATGGAAATGATCCTGCGTAGATCGATGGTCTCTTGAGCCAAGCTTTATGACCTAATTCAACAATTTCACTAAATTAACTAAATCAAACTCTCGTTTGTTTCTAACAACCTAGCTCAGCATTAACTGTGGTAGTAGACCATGCTCTCGCTTGTGCCTAATTATCCTATAATCAGGGTTTGAGTTAGCTACGCTAGAACACAAGAAATAAACACGATTCTAATGATAGATTTAGTAATCACCCTAGGAATTCTATTGTTTGGCTATCCATCAATACCATTAATAAACCCTAAACCTAAACAAGAGATCTACTCAAACATGATCTTTTTCACAGAAATCATAGATGAATAGAATATATATAATATAAAACCAAAGGAGTTCCAGAAGGAATCTGAAAGATTTCATCCCTTCACTCCAAACCCTAGAAAAATGAATAAAGAAAAGCTTGCTGCCTAAACAATGGCATAGAAACACATAAATATGGTTTTAAGTCGTGTATGGGCTTTCTGGTAAATTGTGGTGGCTTCTGGGATCACCGTCGATCAACACTAAGGCTGCACCGTCGATCAACTATCATTTATGTCTCGGGAGCTTCCTCTCGCGAAGCAAACAGACCACTCTCAAATAAAACGGTCATAACTTTGGCTGTAGGATCATAATTTACCTCAAACCGGGAGCATTGGAAATCAAACTCAAAGATATATCTTCTGACAAAATATTGGCTCAATCTCACCGTGGAAAGGTCTCCATACATAGCTAAACATCTGACACATCTGCGCAGTTTGCATCTCTTAAAGCTCCATAATCGCCAAAGTTCTCCAGAACGTACCTGAACCTGAAAATACTCTAAAACATACTCAAAACACATATAATAGACTCTAAATAGGGTTGATATCAAGGAACAGTAGTGGTAAATATCAGGCCCTATCAACTCTCCCAGACTTAACATTTTGTTTGTCCTCAAGCAAACAAGACAACCTGTGAACAGGTTTGAAAAGCAAGGACTCACATACTGTCTAAGTGTAATTGGCACCTACTTTGTTTCAACCACATCCTATCAAGTCACTCACAGAGAAAATTTATATAGCCTATCCTAGTAGCAACCAAATCCATTCTACCAACAACTTAGCAAGTTACTAGCCTGACTCACCTCTCTACTGATTTCATTTCTTTGCATAAAATCAAAGTGCAGGCTTTACCCTGGGAGTATCGATCAAAGGACACATGGACACTTACCCCTGCAATTGTGGACAACCAGGCATAAAGTCTTATCTGATCCCTTTCTTCCCTCTTTTCTCTTTTCTCTGAATCTTTTTAGATCTCAAACCTTAGACCATCTTCTTTTCGATTTTCTTCTTCTTTTCTTTCTTTTCTTTTTCTTTTCTCTTTTTCTTTTTGGGCAAAGTTGTAGGAGAATAGTGGGGTCATCGGTAATGTACCTACCCCTCTACATTTAAGCTTTTAGGTAGATGCTGAAGAGAGAGAGAGAAGGGAACCAGAGGTGCAATGACTTGTACTACAGACTTGCAGAAGGAATCCGATCCAGTGTATACCAAGCCCGAATGACATCAAATAATGTCAGGATTAGTGTTGGAAATCAGTTTTGGTTCCTTCAAACTTTCTAAGAAAGTGTGATATTGCGGCAGGATGATATACTTTGGTATCTCCAGTAATCTTTGCAAACAACTGTCTAAGAATGCTGCTAAAGTGTAGTTTCTCAATAAAAAATCTTGATCATAGTCCCCTTATTGACTCAATAAAACTTTTTGAAAAAATTATATATATATATAGTAAATAAGACTCAAAACAATCAAATAGCATCAGCAACCCCCCCCCCCCCCCCCCCCCGACTTAAATTTTACTTTCCCAGTGTAATCCGTCACGGATTGGTTAGGAAAAAACAAATCTTAAGAGAGAATCTTGATACCAGACTCTGTAAAAGAGTATTGATCGATGTCAAGATGTTGATGTCGACTGATGGTCATGTTCCATGGTCGATCAATGTTGATTCTTCAAAATCGATCGATGGTCCACATGTAAGTTTCTACTACTTTTTTAGAATAAGTAAAGAAAATAAAACTCAAAATAGAACACAATATCAGTAAACCTCCCCGAGACTTAAACAACACTATTACCAGTGTTATACAGTCTGAGATTGGTGAAAAAAATAAATCATAAGGACCAAATTTAACAACGAAAACGATATACCTTCTTGCTGATGGTGACCGTCGATCGACACAGTTAAGTGGTGATCAATCGATACTAGGATTACTCCATCGATTGACAGTCATCAAGTGTCGATTGATACTTTGCGCAAACTATCTTCCTCGGTTTTTTTTTTTGAAAACCTGCAATAATAAAATAAAATCCAAAATTAGACTAATATAATCAAAAACTAATTAAAAACTTACTAAAGAGTGGGTTGACTCCCGGCCAGCTCTTGTTTATAGTCTTTAGCTTAACGTTTTGGAGTTTTGATGAGATTGGGGACTTGCTCCAAAACAATTCCCAATGTCCAATATCTTCAGCTTCACCACCCTTTTTGTGAAAGCCTATAGACTATTCTACTTTGTCTATCATCTCAGCAATAAGGAGTGCTTGAAACTTTGCAAATGGCTGTAGGAAGCATCTATTGTGCACTCTGTATTTCCTGTCATTATCTGAGAAGTGGGGAATCAATGATAACCGAGGAACTTCCTTGATCACTTTTCTCTTTCCAGTTCCTCCTCTTCTTTCCCCCGAGTTTTCTGATCTCGTGGTGCTCATCAAATAGATTACGAAACACTTCAAACTCATTCTGCTCTGATCCGTGATGAGTGTCGATCGACGCTCTAGTGTTAATGTCGATCGATATTCCAGTGGTGGAATCGATCATTTCACCAATGATGGTGTCGACCGATGCTGCGACCGATGGTCCTTGGTAAACATCACCTTCATACTTCAATACTCTCAGAGAAAAAAACTATATGCTGAAGGTCATAAAATACCGCAACGTAGAGATCTATATGCAACACTTCCATCTGGTGGAATAGGAAGTTCAACCTCAAAAGCATTGTGAACCACAAACTTCACATTGTCATGTACCATCTTCACTCTTTTGTGAAAATCAGCAGCTTCTTCTGTGCAGATAGATGGACGTAGATGTTCAGCGAAAACCATGAAAAGAGTTATGAGATGCCCAATCATACGATTCACAGATCATCTGGAAGTCATTTATCTCAGCAAAAACAATGACATCAGGGATCACAGAGCCCTGTACATTAATCAATTGTCATGTACTGCTGTGAAGGAGACCTTCGTCTCGTAAGATCCCATTCTCATCAGCTTCAAGTATGAGCAGTTAACATTCTCTATCTTCCTGCAAGCAGTATCGATCGACGGAGAAGTGTGGGTGTCGATCGATGTCATGATGTTAGTATCGGTCGACAGTGAAGTATTCGGGTTGATCGATGCTCGCTTCTCTTTGCTAACGATCACTTCTTGGAGGGTGTTGCTGCCCTCGTAGACTTATGGATCGTGCGCGAATAAGCAGGTTTCTTTTTTGAAGAACCCAAAAATCCTCTCCTCATTGCTTCCTGGTACTAATATGTATGTAACTCGAAACACAAGGAAAAAAATTATATAAGTAAACTAATATCGAAAAATACCTAGACTAAATCAAACAAATTGAGTCTAATTGCGAATCCTCGCTCCCCGGAAACGGTGCCAAATTTGACAGGAGGGTTTTTTATGTATTTCAGTGCAAACACTATCAAATTAAACCCTACGAACTACTCTTGCCAAGAGAGGTTAAATTGTAGATTTAAGGGATCGAATCTACAGGGAGCATGGGCACACAATAAACTCATTACAGTCGCGATTAGCTAGGTAAATAGATTAATAAACAGTAAATAAAATATAGCAAATAATTGATTGATTGGTAAGTAAACAATAATAATAAAAGGCTAGATCTAGGATTCCAGGCAAGTGGATTATAGAGTATTAATCAAAGGCTAGATCTAAGGGTATTAATCATAGAACTCGATATCTAATGTAAAGACGACCAGCTTTCGTTGTGAGTCTAATCTATTGACTAAGTCCGATGTCTCAGCTCTCTCTTGTTGACACGGAATGACCGTCGATCGATGGCAATGATCCTGCGTCGTTCGATGGTCTCTTGAGTCAAGCTTTATGACGTAATTCGGTAAGTTCACTAAATTTAGCAACCTAGCTCAACATGATTAATTCTGGTAGTAGACCATCCTCTCGCTTGCGCCTAACTATCTCAGTGTTCTAGTTAGCTACTCTAGAACACAAGAAATAAACACAATTTTATTGATAAATATAATAACCACCCTAGCAATTCTATTGTTTGGCTAATCCATCAATACCATTAATAAACGCTAAGACATGATATTTTTCACATACATCATAGATGAATAGAATAAATATACTGTAAAAACGAAAGGAGTTCCAGGAGGACTCTGAAGGAGAATGAAAAAAGAAAGCTTGCTGCCTAAACAATGGCATATAAACACATAAATAGGGTTTAAAGTCGTGGAGGGCATTCTGGTAATTTGTGGTGTCTTCTAGTCTTTAGTCTGTCTTGAAACAAGTCAGGTCCTGTCTTCTGGGATCACCATCGATTGACCCTAAGGCTGCACCGTCGATCAAACTCATTCATCTCTCGACAGCTTGCTCTCGTGAGACAGATAGACCACTCTCCAGTAAAACGAGCATAACTTTAGTTGTAGGATCCTAATTCACCTCAAACTTGAGGAATTGGAAAGCTAACTAAAAGATATATCTTCTGTAAAATATCAGCTCAATATCACTGTAGGAAGGTCTCCATCCATAGATAAAAATCTGACGTATCTGCGTAGTTCTACATATCTAAAAGCTCCAAAATCACCAAAATTTTCTAGAACGTACCTGAACCTGAAAATACTCTAAAACATAATCCAAACATATAATAGACTCTAAGTATGGCTGATATCATGACACAATATTGGTAATATCAGACCCTATCATTCCCACTAAGTTAATCTAGAGAGGCTTTCTCATGCATCTAAAAACCTAGCTCAACAGAATTAATATCAAGTAATGAACCTAATGTCGTAGTTATCAAATCATAAGTCAGAGTTCTATTTAGATACTCTAGAACACAAGCAATAAGTCTAATTTACATGATTCCTAAGATTCACCCTAGCAGTTCTATATCTCAGCAATACATAATAACCCTAATAAAACCCTAAACCTAACAAGAGAAACTACTCAAATATGATTAAGCAAATCATACAATAATCTGAATAGAATGCACAAAATAGAATAAGGTAAGAAACAATGGAGTTCCAATATAAATCTCTAAAGGAAATCTTGATATTCTCTCCAAAATTACTTCAACCCCTAGAATGATATGTTTTGATAAAGAGAATATAAAAGCTTGTCGTTTTGCTTAAACAATGGCCAAACACATAAATAGTAGGTATTAGGTCGGCCTATGGGTAGTTTGTAATTATTTGTATATTTTGGGCTTTAAGGCGGTCACGACAAGTCGGCTCTTCTACTCGCTTTGGTGTTGATCGATACCAAGAACGGTAGTGTCAATCGACACTTCTCCTAGATCTCGACTCAGAGTTCTGATTTCTTCAACATCTACAGGTTTTCCTAATCATTTAGCTCCAAGAATGCTCCATATCTCCCCATTTCTCTAAAACATACGTGGACCTGGAAAAACTCTTAAACAAACTCCAAACATATATATTAGTATCTAAAAACATAATATACTAAGGGTGAAAACTGATAAAATTCATAGTATAATCACTCTACTCTAGAACACAAGCAGTAAGATCAATTCTATGAACGATACAATTAAATCACCATAGCAATTCTATGTTTTACAAGTTCATCGAAGCCTCAGAAAACCCCTAAATCTAACAAGTAAAACTACTCAAACATAATAAAGCAAAATCATAGAGATAAACTGAATGAATTGCATTAATATATACAGAGAGATATACAGGAGTTCCAATAAAAATCTTTGAAGGACTCTTAATCTTCTTTCCATACACTAATATAAGCTTCTAAGAATATAATAATGTGTGTCTTTTTGGCCAACAATGGCTGCTAAACTATAAATATAGGTCTAAATGTCGACCATGGACAATCTTGTAATTTGTGGAAACATCTGGCCCAAGCCCAATTCAAGAAGTTAAGTTGGCTTGTCTCGTGCATGTGTCGATCTCTACTAAGGATAGTGTCGATCGACACTCATTTTCTATCTCGGTTCTGACTTCTTTGAACAGCTACGGGTTTCTTCATCTTTTAACTCCAAAATGCTACATGATCTCCACAATGCCTACATACCTAGACTTAAAAAAGACTCTAAAATAGACTCGAAACATAATGTGAAGACTTTAAAAAACGACTTATACTATGTTTAAAAATTGGTAAAATCCATAGTAGATCAACGTCTCAGACTTATCCTTTGCTTGCCCTCAAGCAAACATAGAATATAACTCTGAAAGAGGTTTGAAAACACATGGATTCACTTTTTCTTAAGATACATACCATCACATCTACGATGTTGTAAGCCAGCATCATCAGTGCCAAGTTTCAAATGGTACTTCTTTGTACTCTACCCTAGCTTAGAGACCTGACAATCCAGCCCACACTCACTAGACACCATCTGACATACCCCTATATCAACTTCATTTCTTACATATGAAAGGTGCATGCTTTATTCTTAGGAGTATCGATCAAAGAACATATAGACTCTTACCCCCAACAAGTATCTGAACACACATGCAGTCTTCTCTTGTTCCTTTCCTCTCTCTTTGCAATTCTCTGAATATTTTTTTCTTCTTTTTTCGATTTTTTCTTCTATTTTTCTTCAGCTCTGCAAAGTATATGGTGTAATAAGAAATTTTCCTACCCGACTCTTCTTCGAACTTTGTGTGATCATCCCTTTGAATTAGAATAGTGTTGGTCTTAGGAAATTTTTGTACCCCTCTGCATCTCATGAATTATATCAATCTTTTCTTCTTCCTTTTTTCTAAATTCAAAGAGAGAGAGAGAGTGAGAGAGGAGAGAGAGAGAGAGAGAGAGAGAGAGAAGAGAGAGAGAAGCGAGAGAGAGAGAGAGAGAGAGAAGAGAGAGAGAGAGAGAGAGAGAGAGAAGGAAACCCGAAACACACAAACTTTTACCTTCCATGCTTTGCAGGAGGAATCCAATCCAATGTATACCAAGCCCAAAACAAGCAGATAGAGTTGATTAGGTTGAGTCAGATTTTGTTCCCTTTAGACATTCTCAGTCAGCATGGATGTTATTGGCTTGTCGATCCACTTTGGTGTTTCCATTCAATACACCCCTGTAATCAATAACCTCATGAATTGTGCTAGAATTTTTAAGTAGTTAGTAACGTTGAAAACATTCAGCATCCCCTTTTTGACTCTATAAAATGACTCAACTGACACTCCAAAAGAAAACAAATGTTAGTAACTACCTCCCCCATACTTAATCAACATTGTCCCTAGTGTTATTCTATCAGAGATTAGCAAGGAAATAAATAGGAATGTAAAAATTGACAAGGAAAAGCGAGTATACCTGCCGTCTGATATTAGTGTCTATCGACACAGTTAAGTAGCAATCGGTGCTCGTGGTCAAGTGGTGTCGACCACAATGGCCAGTTGTCATTCGATGCTGGTACAGTCCTTGTTGTCCTTATCTTTTACTGTCTGAAATAAAACAAATACATAGATTATAAAAAAATTAAAAACAAATTAAAACTTTAATAAATGGATTGCCTCCCATCAAGCGCTTGTTTATAGTCTTTGCTTGATGTTTGTAGACTTTGAACCAGTTTGGATGTAAATGAGATCTTGTTTTGAATACAAGTCTGCAACATCTTCTTCGCTCATCTCGAACCAAGTGTCCACAAAGATTCTTATGGATTTTCTCCTCAGGTTCTCTGTTGTTCTAGACTTCCCACAGTAGCATTAATATGATCCACTCAAGTTTCCAGATCCTCCATACATTGCTTATCCATCCAATATTGTTGTTTAGCAGGCAGTAAGTTGCATCCAGCCTTCTACATAAATAATTCAAAAATGCTCTCTTGGGCTGTAACAACTTTAGCTATTCATGTCTTAAACATGATCTCTCGTGATAAATTTTGGTGGACTCCAATAACAGGGCGCATGACAGTCCAGCTACAATCGTCCCTCATACTGAGGTAAGCTCAAATAATGACTTCCTACACTTTCAATCATTTAAAAATGTCTGCCATACCAGCCTTCGAAACATTGATGATTCTCCCATCATTAGCTCTAGCATGACTATCTTGATATCTTTATACTCCATACTCTGCCAGGCACTATGGACTAGTTGTGGCTGTCTAAGTGGAATAATACTAGGAGGAGCAACTGATTCTAGCTCCTAAAGCATCCAACTGTTCTGAAATCTCATTTGTGTCAATCGATGCTAGCTGGGTGTCTGTCAAAACTTCATCGTCATCTTCATTCTCGTGCCCAGAATCAGAATAAACTGCTGCCAAGGAATCCTGAGTCATCACCCAACTTAATGTAGGATGTGTGCCCTCTGCATACTCAAACATAGTCATAGAAAACACTCTCATCAACTAGTGTCAAACACAATTTATTCGCCTGCTCTCGCAAACAGCTACTTTAGTAGACATAAACGCCTCCCAAGAAGTAGAGATGTGTTCCACTCAATCTGGATGTCCATCACTTGGAAATCTACAAGAATAACAACATTACCGATTTTCTCTTGAAGGTCTCTGATAAGGTCTCTAGAATCCACCCTAGAGAAATCCAAAAATGTGAATGAGTCACTAAAAAGTTCAATCTTGAGACCCAGCTGACTTGCTATCGCCTTAGGCATGATCCATACTGAAGAACCTGTATTTCATAATGCATTATAGATGTGACCTGCGATTGTACATGGAACTACAAACTTTCATGGGTCACTTTTCTTCTTCAGTTTAATTCCCTCTTCTGTATCTTCCCTATGAGTTGATGGAACCATCACATGATTTCGTCTTCTGTTTCTACGCTCTCTTTGAAAAACATCCAGAGCCGTGTACTGGTAATAAGCCTCATTGAAAGGCACTTTGACAGCGTGCAGGTTAAGGTTTATGTTCTTATTAATGCAATTTATCAAATTAACCTACGAACTATTCTTGCTAATAGAGGTCAAATTGAAGTGCTTAGGGATGAAATCCACTGAGAGCGAGGGCAGACAATAGATTTCTTATAACTCTAATGGTTAAAGCTAGGCATACTGTAAATAGTGGTTTTGGTTGTAAGTTATATCAGGAATAGGAAATTATCTAAAATACTAAAACGAATGCAAATATGGAAAAGCGTTTCAAGCAAGTGAATTATAATGGATAGGATACATGAAATTATAATATTGCGAGAATAATAAATGTTAACTAGTCCAACACCCTCTTGTCCCAACACTCATATGCGGACAGAGAAGCACATTGCCGATTGACAACTAGGGCCTGATGTCGATCGACGCTAATTAGACATGAAGTTCGTCCACTATGCTAATTAGACCAGCTCTCACATGCTTCTAAAAACCTAGCTCAATGAAATCAATTTGCACAAAATCTACTCTCGCATTTGTCAATGTCTAAGTTCAGGTTTCTAGTTAGCTACTCTAGAACGCAAGCATTAAACACAATTACCAAGATCGATACTACTTCATCCTAGCAATCCTATTTTGGTGCTAATTATCAATTACCATTATCAACCCTAAATATAATAGGTGAATACTCATACATGATCAAAGAAACAGATGAACTGGATAATATAATGTATAGAATACTAAATGTGTTCCAGTACAATCTCTAAAGGAGTTCAGATCTCTCTCCCAAACTACTAAACACGTACTTGGCCTGTAAGACTCCAAACACAGTCCATACACACATATAGACTTCAAATAGGGTCCAAATGATGGTCTAAAACTTGGTAAAATAACAGTATATTATCAAACTTCCCCAGGTTAACCTTTTAGTTGTCCTTCAAACAAAACAAAGGTAAGCCTTGAAAGAGGTTCTTGAAACGCGGGGAATGACATGCGTGTTGTTTATTGTTTCTATGCAGGGTATAAATATCGCTAAAACAATCAACATAATCAAATTAACCTATAATTCTAACACAACCTAAAATACTCTTGCCAAGAGAGATCATGTGGTAGCTACTTAGGGATCGAATGCTACTGAGAAACAATCGACAACACTAATATATTTTCTTAATCCTAAGTTAAGCTAGCGTGCTTATATATTATTATTGGTAACAAGTTAATCAGTCTAAGTAAAATGTTCCTTATCTTAGAGAGTGTCAGATGCATTATGGAAATATGCTAATAATTAATATGGAAATATGATAATAATGTAAATATGAAATATGCTACTAAACTAACTAGATATAAATGTAAATATGCTAGATCTAGGGTTTAAAAAGTGGATTATAGAAGATATAAGCTAAGGGTATTAATCATAGAACTCGATATCTATTGTAAAAGACACCAGCTCTCGCTGCGAGTCTAATCTATTGACTAAGTCCAATGTCTCAGCTCTCGCTTGTTGACACGGAATGACCGTCGATCGATGCAATGATCCTGCGTCGATCGATGGTTTCTTGAGTCAAGCTTTATGACTAATTCGATAAGTTCACTAGATTAACTAAATCAACTCTCGTTTTTTTCTAGCAACCTAGCTCAACAGAATAAATTCGGTAGTAGACCATGCTCTCGCTTGCGCCTAACTATCCTATTATCAGGGTTCTAGTTAGCTACTCTAGAACACAAGCAATAAACACAATTCTATTAATAGATCTAATAATAACCCTAACAATTCTATTGTTTGGCTAATCCATCAGTACCATTAATAAACCCTAAATCTAGTTGATAACTACTCAACATAATAAAGTAAGAAGAATAATCTGAATATAATGCATAGATAAAAACATGGGGTTCCAATACAAATTTTCCTAAGGATATTGTCTATTATATTGTAGTTGTATTGAATTGTACTTCTCTATCTTCTCATACATAAAGTATAAATATAAAAACCCTAAATCTAGGTCAAAAATCATCTAGGGGTAAACTTGTAATCTTGTGTCTTGTCTCTCAACTTGGGCTTGAAATCAGCTATCTGCGAATTGATCATCGATCGATTGGCAAGTGGTCAGCATAGATCGATCTTGGTCATGTAACATCGGTCGACGTTAGAATAATGCCGTCGATCGACAGACAGTCTTGTACTTCGACTCTCTCAAAGATCAGCTACGGATTATTCTCCTCTAAATGCTCTAAAGCTCCAAGTATCTCCAAAACATACATGTACCTACTGTAAAGACCTTAAAACATAGCCTAGACACATATAATAGACCCTAAATGGAGTCATAACATGGCATAAAACTGGTAATAAATAGGCTATATCAACTCCCCAGACATAACCTTTTGCTTGTCCTCAAGCAAACAAAGCCTGCGAAAGAGGTTTTGAAAAGCGAAGACTCACATAATATCTAAGTATAACTGTCACCTTACTTTATTGCAGCCACATCTATTAGGTCAATCACAGAGAACTTTATATACCCTATCCTAGTATAGCAACCAAATCCATTCTACCAACAACTTAGCAAATACTAGTCTGACTCGCCCCTCTACTCATTTCATTTCTTTGCATAAAATAAAAGTGCAGGCTTTACCTTGGGAGTATCGATCAAAGGATATGTAGACTCTTACCTCTGCAAGTATCTGAACACACAGGTAGTCTTCTCTGATTCCTTTCCTCTCTCTCTTCTCACTTCTTCTCAGTCAATGTCTCCCTTCTTTTGAGGGTATCATTTTATTTTTTTAATTGACTGAGATATTTGGATAGGCTTCCATGAATCAAGCCCTAATGGTTTTTGCCACCAGATCCTGTTCACTTCTTTTGACCTTTATCTCTTTCTAGGATCATATGAATCAAGCTTTAATGGTTGTAGCCACCAAATCCTGTTCGACTCCTTTTTTAATCTGAAGGGGAGAGAGAGGGGAATCAGAAGCACACAAACTTTTACCTTCCAGACTTGCAGAAGGAATCCGATCCAGTGTATACCAAATCCCAAAGCAAGCAAATAATGTCAGGATTAGTGTTGGAAATCAGCTTCGGTTCCTTCAAACTTTCTAAGCAAGTGTGATATAGTGGCAGGATGATCCACTTTGGTATCTCTAGTAATCTCTGCAAACAACTTTCTAAGAATGGTGCTAAAGTGTGGTTAGTCAATAATAAATCTTGATCATAGTCTCTTCTTGACTCGATAAAACTCTTTGAAAACTTATATAGATAGTAAATAAAACTCAAAAACAATAAAATAGCGTTAGCGAACCTCCCCCAGACTTAAATTACACTGTCCCTAGTGTAATCCGCCCCGGATTGGTTAGGAAAAATTAAATCATAAGTAAATAGCTTAAGTATAGAACTCGATACCTCTCTCTGTGAGAGAGTGTCGATCGATGGTAGGCAGGTTTGGTCGATCGATGGTCGCGATCCAGTGTCGACCGATGGTGCCTCTATGGTGTCGATCGATGCTAGTATAAGTAGTCTGTAGAAATAAAATAAAACTCGAAAATAAATAGTATAAGTAAAAATAAGTAAAAACCTACTAAACAGTGGGTTGCCTCCCACTCAGCGCTTGGTTATAGTCTTAAGCTCGACGTTTTGAACTTTCTGACTAGAATGGAGGTGGATCAACACTTGGAAAACAAGTGTCTACATCTTCTTTGCTCTTCTGAAACCATGTACCAATGAAGTTTCTCATTGCTTCATCTCCTCTGGCTTTCTCATTCTTTATGATCTCCTTAGTAACTTCCACTGAATGCATTCTCGTTTGTAGATTCTCAATATTACGCTGTAGCATTCTAAGTCTGGCAGCTGTAGTCTCTGATATATCCTCCAATTTCTGAGAAATATCTTCCTTCATTAGGCTCTGAGAGAAAACAATCTCATTGAACCTGTCTTCAAATTGTATTTCTGCTGCGTGCATCTGTCTGTCGGATGTAGCATCGATCGATGGTGCGATGTTGCCGTCGATCGATGTCACTCTGTTGTGTCCACTCGCATGCTGTCTTTGAATAGTATCCAAATCTCGCTGCATCTTGTCCATGCGTGTAGTCAGACCGGTGAGGCATTTGTCTATAGGATAGTAGACATCATCAAGCCTCCTGTAAGAATCTTCTAATGACATCTCTTGAGCGTTGTAGATCTCATTCACAAGATCATCAATCTCTGCTCTGCTATATGTTTCTTGCTTCTTCCTGGACATAGCGATCTTTGCTGCATGTTCAGGTAAACATATGTAGCTGTATTTAAACATAGTAGCTCTCTCTAGAACTGCTCTGATATCTTCCTCTTGCACATTCACAATTCGTCCGTCTATAGCGCGTGCATTGCCATTCTCATCTCTGTATATGCCATACTCATCTTGCTTTTCCCAAAAGAAAATCCGTCTGCCATCAGCATCAAAAGCTCTCTGTCCATACTCTACCTGACCGTCTATCAGTAGGGGATTTATCCATCTGACCGGTCCCGGAGTTTCTGAAGTGAAGGGTTAGATGTACAGAACTCGTGGACTCCTGGAATGGTGGTATCGATCGATGCATGCTTCTTGTTGTCGATCGATGTTTGGTACTGGTTAGGCTCGTGCTTCTGCTCCTTGATGTCGATCGATGGTGGTACCTGCGCGTCGATCGATGGCGGTTGCTGTTGTCCAAATAAACTTTTTGATCCATTAGCCATAACAAGGGCATCTGCTACATCTTCCTTAGGTAGGTTGAGATTCTCCCGTAAAGATCTCGTGCACGTCCCTCTGTATCTCTGAAAATTCCAAACTCGTCTGGTCTGAGATAACCATCTTCTGTATCTTCTACTTCAGTTAATTGTTCTGGTCTTCGTTTGATGTCGTTGGATGGCCAAGATATGTTGAGGATTGATGCTGGATTCCCTACTCTTGCATTCATTACCCAGCCATAATATCCATAGTAACCCTGGTATGCCGGCTTAGCGTCGATGATGTCGTCTATGGGATGTCGATCGATGCTCGGTGATCAGACCGGTGGATGAAAAGATTTCCAGCTCCTGTTAGCCATTGCAAGTATATCTGCTACATCGTCTTTCGTGACATGTAGAATTCGGCATCCATAGCTTTGGCATAACCATCTGGATCTCGCATAATACCGAACTCATCTGGTTGTAAATAACCATATTCCCTTTTGCGTTCTGCAGATGAATCTCATTCGGTTTCTGCGTCATCTTCAGTATCGATCGACGGTGTAAGGTGTCCGTCGATCGATGTCATTTCCCAGGTCGAGGGAAACATGGAAATTCCAGCCTCTTCCAAAGTGATTCCTCGTATTCAATTGTTTCTTCCTCTCTGTAATCTTCATCGTACTCGAGATAAGTTGTGTTGTAACTGAAATCGCGATGGTGGGGGTGGGCTTGTGCGGAAGTGTGAATGTCGATCGATGCGATAGGGTGGGTATCGATCGATTGGTGAACAGTAAGGTTGTCGATCGATGGGTTGGGTTGAGTGTCGATCGATGCTCCTTCTTCTGATTCCTCACCGAACTCGTAATTGCAGAAACATGTGGCCACAAGTTCTGCATTATTGCACAATTTGATCAGGGTAGCCTTGTTCTTATTTTTGACAGGTTCATAAAAAATATTTTGATCAATTAGAGATAGATACAACCTGTTTAACTTCATATCGCATATGGCTCCACAGTAGCATGAATGCTCTCCCAAGTAGTAGAGAAGAGTTCCAATCTATCCTGATATCCATCACATGAAAGTCTGTTGGGACCAATGTATTATTGATCTGCACTGGAACATCTTTTACCATCCCTCCTGAATTCACTCTTGAGCAGTCTACGAACGTAAAGGAATCGTTGGAAGGTTCCACTTTTAGGTTCAGCTCCTCTGCCATTGACTTTGGCATAATGCTTACTGAAGATCCAGTGTCACAAAGGGAGTTGGGGTATTTGTTTCCTTTGATGAAGCATGGAACCACAAATTTTCCAGGATCACTTTTCTTCTTTAGACAGGTCCTCTGCTTCATCTTTTCCCTGAGGTGATTGAACATTATTTCTATATCATCATCTGTCTCCCTTGTTTCCCTGAAAAACATCCACAATCTGTGAGTATAATAGGCTCATCAAAAGAGGTATCTAGAGGAATTTTAAAAACTCTTTTAGCAAAGCTGTCTATCTCCTTTTCATTGGCTTCTCTGCGTTGGTGTTTGGGGATCTTTTGTCTCCTTTTTGAATGTCCCTCATCTTCTCTATCAGTATCCATAGCTTCAGATGTGTCTGTATTCTGATCTGAAATTGTCATGGTTGGACGTACAAACAAGCTTGCATTTAGGTTCGGTAGCCGTACTGGATTTCTCTCCTGTCGATCGATTCGTGTGTGTACTGTCGATCGATTCTTCTGTCCCCCTGTCGATCGATGTTACGGAGGCAGTGTCGATCGATATTAGTCGATTCACACGAAGCCACTGAGTCTGTGGGTTTCACCGTCGATCGATTCTCACCGGTTGGCGTCGATCGATGCGTATTAGTATTGCCGAGTGAAACTGAATTTTCCACACGAAAATTGCTATCTTGGGGCTTCTCTCTCTTGACTTCCTGCCAGAAATCATCATCAATCAAAGCATTGACGTGGTGTCTTTGCCCAGCCTCGATTTTCTCCTTGATCAAGCTCTCATGCTTCTTAATGGTCTCACTTGTTTGCATCACTTGATTCTCCAATTTCTTCACATGAGTGCTAAGGTTTTCGAACTTGGTGTTGAGGTTGAGGTACAGACCATCTATCTTCCCATTGAAATCCACAGTCATCTTCTGCTGTCCCTCTAAAACTCTGTCAACCATCGCTTCAATCTTGCTTTCCTGACTTTCTGGAGGAGGATTCTGGTAGTAGGTAGATCCATAAGTCCTATTGTTGTTGAAAGGCTTTCGCTGCGAATTCTGATAAGAGTTACTCCTTTGACCAGTACCATAGGAGTTCCTGTTGAAGCCTGAATTCCCTTGTCTCTGGAAACCATTCCCATCAATGTAGTTTACATCTTCTTCATCAAACTCATCGTCTCCAGACTCAATTGCTTCCACGTCCGCAAAAGTAACTTGCTTCTTGAAAAATCTCTGAACACTATCCAGTTTTGCCTTAACTTCTTCAATCTGCTCCTTGCTCACAGCTGGAGCTGATTTCCTTCTCTCGAAATCGGTGTTCTTGGTGCTACTGCTGGATGCCAGGTTTTCAATCAATCTTGTAGCTTCTTCAGGGCTTCTGGTGCTGAAGTTTCCCTCACTAGCTGTGTCTAAAGCCATCTGATATTGTAATTCAATACCTCTGAAGAAAGTGCTAAGGAGCTGCACTTCGTTGAACCCATGATGTGGACAGTCTCTCTGGTAGGACTTGAATCTGATCCACGAGTTTCTGAAAGACTCTGAAGGTTCCTGTGAGAAAGTAGCAATCTTGCTCCTCAATCCTCTGCTCTTGCGTCATCAAAGAAATTACGCAGGAAAGCGTTTTTGATGTCATTCCAGGATGTCAGGGATCCTGGTGGTAGTTGCTTAAGCCAATATGAAGCTTCTCCAGCAAGTGAGTACTTGAAGAGCTTACAGAAAAGGTAGTCCTCAGGGACTCCATTGGCTTTAATAGCAGTTACTAGATCCTCAAATCGCTCCAGATGATCCATAGGGTGCTCATGTCGTAACCCATGGTAAGGTGTCTGCGCTACAAGTCCGAAGAAAGCGGGCTTTATCTCAAAATCGTTTCTCTGAAAAGCTGGAGGACGAATGGCGGATCTGTTGGCGTAGAACTGGTCTGGACGGTTGTAGTCAGCCAGCGTTCGTTGAGCAGCTTGGGCGTTAGCTTCGGGTTGAGCTATTGCAGCGTCTGCTTCTGCTTCTGTAGTCAGAGATTACAGCCCCCTTGATTGGCTATCTTTTGACCTGCTGCATTACGCAGATGACCGTTGAAGGTCATGCAAGTCTCCATTCTCATTATGAACCACAATATAGGCGCAACCATCTGAACTCGTCTATGTCATCGATCAATGCGGATGAGATGCTGTCGATCGATGCTAAGTGATCAATGCCGGTCGATGCTAGAGATATGATTCCGGTCGATGCTTAAATAAAGTGTCGATCGATGCTGAATATATGTCGTCGATCGATGCTTGTCGTTTTTTTTGCGGATTGTACGTTCGAGTTTCTGCGGGTCTGACAATAGTAATTCTTGTCATTTATTGCTCCTGGTACTCTTTTGCATGCACCTGAAAGACAAAAAAGAAGAAATCAGTAACTTGAAAAGTAAAAGAAACCTAGACTAAACCCTAAAAATTAAATCTAATTTGTGATCAATGTTGCCCTCGGCAATGGCGCCAAAATTTGCAATGCGGTGTGTGTTTAATGTTATAGCAGGTATAAATATCCTAAACAATAAACTACAAATTAACTCTTAATTCTAACACAAAACAATACTCTTGCCAAGAGAGATCAGGTGTAGTACTTAAGGATCAAATCCATAGAGAACAATGGCACACAATAGATTTCTTATTCCTAAAGTTAAACTAGGTGATTTTATATATATTTATAACAAGTAATCAGTCTAAGGAAATGTTTCTTATTAGAGAGAGTCGATGCAATATGGAAATATGTTAATAATGTAAATATGGAAATATACTAATAATGTAAATATGGAAATATGCTAATAAACTAACTAGATGTAAAAGTAAATATGCTAGATCTAGGATTTCAAGCAAGTGGATTATAGAAGATAGAAGCTAAGGGTATTAATCATAAAACTCAATATTAATGTAAAAAACGTCCATCTCTCGTTGCGAGTCTAATCTATTGACTAAGTCCAAATGTCTCAGGTCTCGCTTGTTGACATGGAATGACCGTCGATCGATGGCAATGATCCTGCGTCGATGATGGTTTTCTTGAGTCAAGCTTTATGACCTAATTCGATAAGTTCACTAGATTAACTAAATCAACTCTCGTTTGTTTCTAGCAACCTAGCTCACATAATAAATTACTGTAGTAGACCATGCTCTCGCTTGCGCCTAACTATCCTATTATCAGGGTTCTAGTTAGCTACTCTAGAACACAAGCAATAAACACAATTCTATTAATAGATCTAATAATGACCCTAACAATTTCTATTGTTTGGCTAATCCATCAGTACCATTAATAAAACCTAAATCTAGTTGATAACTACTCAGACATAATCAAAGTAAGAATAATAATCTGAATATAATGCATAGATAAACACTGGGGTTCAATACAAAATCTCCCTAAGAATATTGTCTACTATCTGTATTGTATGTATCCTCCTTTCTCTTCTCATACATAAAGTATAAATATAAAAACCCTAAAATCTAGGTCAAAACTCGTCCAGGGGTAAACTTGTAATCTTTTGTGTTGTCTCTAACTTGGGCTTGAAATCGGCTGTCTGCGAATTGATCATCGATCGATGGCAAGTGGTCAACATCGATCGATCTTGGTCATGTAACATCGGTCGACTTCAGGATACTGCCGTTGATCGACGAAAGTCTTGTAGTTGGACTCTCTCAAAGATCAGCTACGGATTATTCTCCTCTAAATTCTCCAAAAGCTCCAAGTATCTCCATATATCTCCAAAACGTACATGGACCTGCAAAGACCTTAAAACATAGCCTTGACACATATAATAGACCCTAAATGGAGTCCATAACATGGCCTAAAATTGTTAATAAATAGACTATATCGAGGGAGTCACATAATGTATAAGTATAACTATCACCCCTACTATATTGCAACCACAATCAAATAATGCTAATCAAATGAAAAACTTTATATGCCCTATCCTAGTATAACAACCAAATCCATTCTATCAGCAACACAATAAAAACTAATTTGACTCACCCCTTGATATAGGCCTATTTATTACCTAGTTTTAGGCCATGTTATAGGGATCTTATTTAGGGTCTATTATGTGTGTCTAGGTTATGTTTTAAGGTCTTTACAGGTCCAGGTACATTTCGAGATATATGGAGTATACTTGGATCTTTTAGAGGCATTTAGAGGAGAATAATCCGTAGTTGATCATTGAAAGAGTCGAAGTACAAGACTGCCGTTGATCGACTACACTATCTTGACATCAACCGAGTATTACATGACCAAGATCAATCGATGCTGACTACTTGCCATCCATCGATGACCAATTCGCAGACAACTGATTTCAAGTCCATGTTAGACAAGAAACAAGATTACCCCTAGACAGTTTTGACCTAAATTTTAGGGCTTTTATATTTATATTTTATGTATGACACCAGTGACGAGAGAGACGCACGGTGCTAGGTTCTAGAGTTTTTAGTATTCTGTTAGGGGAGAATATTCATAACTCCTTACGGAGATTTGTATTGGAAACCAATATTTTATATTTAGATTATTATTCTTACTTTGATTATGTCTCAGTAGTTATCAACTAGATTTAGGGTTGAATGATAGCAATCATGGATTAGCCCAAAGTAGGATTGCTAGTTTAATTTAATATCCATCAATTGAGTTGTGCTTAATGCCTTGCATTCTAGGTAGCTAACTAGGATATCGAAAGTAGGACATGGACAACTACAAGAGTAGATTATGTGCCAGAATATACTCCATTGAACTAGGTTGTTAGGCGCATGCGAAAGCTGATCTAATTAGCTTGGTGAACATATAAAATCTTGCTCACACTTCCTTCTGATTTCGCCGTCAATCGACACCATGCCTTAGCCGTCGATCGATGGTCCTTTCCTTTGCTCGCATACAAGAGTTGGAGTTAAAAGGGCCAGAATAGTTAATATTTGAGTTCTAGATATTTACATATCCGTGCTTCTTGTTCCCTATAATTCATTGACTTGAAACCTTAGATCTAGCATATTTACATTTGCATCTAGTTAGATTAATAGCATATTTCCATATTTATATTATTAGCATATTTCCATATTTATACTATTAGCATATTTCCATATTGCATCTACACCTTCCAATAAGGAATATTTCCTTAGATCGATCCACAACATCTCACCAGCATCGATCGACGAAAGCAGACAAGTTCAGATGGTTGTACCTATAATAGTGGTTCAGAATGAGAATGGAGACTTGCATGACCTCAACGGTCATCTGCATAATTGCAGGCAGGTCCAAAAGATAGATGATCATGGGCTGTAATCCCTGATACAAAAGCAGAAGCAAAAACAGACATTGCGATAGCTCAACCA